>JBBBDQ010000642.1:3982500-4185000 GCA_037127315.1 Ascarosepion bandense | reverse complement strand
GCCGAAGAGCGTCTGTTCTCTTTGGTCTCCTCATGTTCTAAATCTGTTCATTGGGAGGTGATTTTTTTTTTTAATCGTGTCACCCCAAGCAAGGCATTCCACTGCCACTATAGCGCAGGGGGTTACATAGAGATATTGGGTATAGGAAATGTCAAAAGGAGGGTGATAGACGACTTAGGATGTACATAGGGAGAGAGTTGGAGAGAGTGGGTGTGAGTTAGAGTGTTAGGAGGTGTCTATTGACCTTACATTTAAACTCCTGGAGGTTGTAGCCGTCTGGGAAGCAAGCATGCGGTAGGGAATTCCACAGGCGGGAAGTGCGAGGAAAGAAGCTGTTGGAGTAGAAATTGCGGTTACATTTCATCGGTTTCACTATAAAAGGGTGGGACCTAGTTGCCAATCTAGTATCTCGTGCAAATTCACATCTAGGGGGCACCAGTGATTTAAGTTCATCAGAGCAGAATCCATGAAAGTATTTATAGAAGAGGCACAGGGAAGCCACGTCACGCCGGTGAGAGAGATACTGCAGGCGGTCAGCCAAGTCGGTATCAATCACATTACAGATTCTTCGCTGTATTTTGTCAAAAACCCCGAGGAGAATAGAAGGGGCACCCGACCAGATGTGGCAGCAGTACTCAATACACGGGCGGATAAGCTCAGTTTAGTTGTTTGATTCCTATTTATTCTTCAGAGATCCCGAGGTATTTTCTTTGAACACTTTTTTTTTTGTCTTTCTTTCGTTTTGACCTGAGGAAGCCAATGAAAGCATTCGCACTCCGGCGAAACACGTCGTTAATACAATTTTCACTTTGGTTCATCGTTTTCAGATATTGATATATAGACTGTACATTTTTCTGTGCGTACTAATAGATACGCGCATGACATCAGGGGAACAAAATTCTTACAAACGAACTCTTTGATTTACAACCTGTTTATTATATTTAGACCACGTGGAATGTTTATTTAAACAGGATGTGATATTGTTTATAAAATGGACAAACGAATTAGCAATTACTGTATAATCAAATTTGAATTAGCGAAAAAGTTTTCTTTTTTTTCTGACACTGTATGTGCGTCCGTATGATGAAGAGAAAATATATTTCACATACACGTCTTCGTCTAACTTTGAATTCACCGACAAAAAGAGGAAAAGACAACATCAAAAACAACAAAGTACAATAAGATTTCCAAAGAATAGACGACAATTACACTTTTCACGTCACAATTAAGCGATTAAATGGTAGCCAATTCAGTAGGCAAAAAAGGTTGATTGCATTTCGGTCAAGATATATTCTTTATAGCATTTCATTTTTTGCAAGAAAGAAATAATAATTTCTTGAGGTCAGATGTAGGGACCTGATAAATTGGGCGGGAAGGTTTTGAAGATGAGTAAGATACACTGTGGTGGAGAAAGAATTAAATAATGTTGCGTATTACACCATATGAGTTTTCTTGTTTTATATTTTACGATTTCTTTAAAGCGATAAGTAAAATGTTTAGTATACTTAGTAATTTTTTTTATCTAGTATGCTTCATGAGTATTATTTATTTAGTATGCTTTGCTATTTTTCTTTTCGTTAGCATTCTTTTTAGCATGTTTTATTAGTATTCATTATTTAGTGCGCTTTATTAGCATTCTTTTTGCATGCTTTATTAGTATTCTATACTTGACATGATTTATTAGTATTCTCTGTTTAGCATTCTTTATTAATGTTCTTTATTTAGCATTCTTTATTAGTAAGCTTCATTTACTATGTTTTGTTAGCATTCGTTCGCACCTGTTGATATTATACCCAGATACCCAATAATAAACTGATTATTTTCATGAGATACGACATTCTGTTGGTTTTTATCTCGAGTTTTGTTTTAATATTTACTTAGTTTCTAAAACGTATTATTATTATCAGCACTTTATAATTAAAAGGGAAGGTAGAGTAGCTGTTATCGACGCGGAAAACGATTTCTGCGTTCCGAGTTCAATTCCCAATCGGTTCGTTTACCACGGAAAATCTAAAAGCATGAATCCATCTTCCTGGGTTAAATAGTTTTGCTTGACGAAGGCACACTACTAGAATACGTGGGGGCACCTAATGCGTTACGGGACTTGTGACTTGATATTCTAATTCTGTGTTCCTCCCTTGGCAGTCCGGCACACCCTCCCCAATCCCGTAGAAGAAGAAAACGAAATATCAAAGATGTTATTTGATTTCTAATAATAATAAAAAAAACATAGATTGTTATAATCAGTAAGAAAAAAGGCCAAGGAATCATTACGAAGACAAGTTAACTAAAGATATTATAACGAGGAAGTGTTACTTAAACGAATCGCCACGAAGAAGCGTTAACTGATTTTTTTAATCGTTTCACCCCAAGCAAGGCGGTAACGCCACTGATGAGCAGGGGGCTACATAAGAGAAAAAGATTAGATAAGAGGAGAGTAACGAGAAAGACGAACCAGTTGCAGGGGGTGTCAAAGAAGGGAGCAAGAGAAGGATGGGAATACAGGTGTGATGACTGTTGCAAAGGTAGAGAGAAAAGAAAAGATATACAGGGTGATGTAAAAAGAACTAGAGTCAAGTGGTTAAGAGATGGGTATTGATTTTGCATTTAAATTCCTGGATGTTAAATTTATCGTAACGGAAAAGTGTTAGCTAAAGGTATTGTTACAAAAAGGTGTTAACGAAAGGAATCGTTATAAAAAAGTGTTAGCTTAAATTATCGTAACGAAGAACTGCTAACTAAATGTTATAATGGAACATCCTATGACCCCCGACAGTTGATTCGCTGAAGAGATTAAGAAGTATTGAAGTAAGGAAGTACCAGACGATTCGACTTCCGCTCTCATTCCGTCTTGACTTACCATTTTATGAACTCTCTGTTACTTGTAATTTCTGTTTTTTGTTTATCCTTTACGTGTTCTCTAAATCTTTCTACTTGGAATTTACCTTGTTATTTATATCGTTTCCCGCGATATAACACTAAAAGTATTGTGACGAAGAAGTGTTAACGAAAGAAATCGTGGTAAATTTTCGTTGTAAGCCCCGACGCTTTTCCCCTTCAAATGTATCTAAAATAGCATTATCTCTGGGATATGCTGAACTCAAATCAACTGTTAGTTATTGAAGAAACTTCCCTTTTTTTTTTTTTTTATCTAAATGTCCATAAAAAAACGAACTATATCTTGCACTTTTTCTCTCCCGTAACTCTCACGAAGTCATGTAATTAACTGCAGAAAGACGTACTGCGTATGTGAACGAATTTTGGTAGATTTTTGGTCGATTTTTCTTCATTTACTGATACTTCCGGCGATGTACTTCCGGGAATGAAGTTATTGTATTTCTACGCATATTACTTTCATCACCAGCAGTTTCACTAAAGGAAGAAAATTGACCAAAATTCCAAATAAATTTCTGCCTACGTAGAACGTCATTCTGCAGTTAATTACATGACTTTGTGAGAGTTACGGAAGAGAAAAAGTGCGAGATATAGTTCGTTTTTTTATGGACTTTCAAAGCATAAATGGTAAATTTCTTCAATAACTAATTGTTGATTTGAGTTCAGCATATACATTTGCACATAAATAATGCTATTTTGGATAGATTTGAAGGGGGAAAAGCTGTCGGTACCTAAAACGAACATTTACCGAAATCGTTACGAGGAAGTGTTAACGAAAGGAATCGTTACGAAGAATTCTTAACAAAGGGAATTGTTAAGAAATGTTACATAAAGGAATCGTTCCAATGAATAATTAACCAAAGGAATCATTACGAAGAAGTTTTACTCAAAGATATGTGCGTTGTGGTGCAGTGGATATCGGCTCGGAACGAGAAATCGGGGAGCCGAGTTCGAATTCCAGACGAATTCATTGCATTCACTTACGCGCAAATACCCTTGGGAAAGGTATCAATCCGTCTATTCCTTCCAGTTATGGGTTAAATAACAGGACAGATTGGGTTCTGTAGCCTTGGTCTGCAACCAATCTACCGCAGAAAGAAATGGCAACCTAGTGCGGGATAATCTTCTACCCAGTGAGTCATGTCTCTTTCGAGACATGATCGCCCAAGCGTGTATCATGTATGCCACTTAACTGACTGACTGATCATAATAACCAAGCGTTATGTAACGGTATTGTAACGAAAAAGTGTTTACTAAAATAGTCGTTATGAAGAAGTGTTAACTAAAGGATCGTTACAGTATTGACATTATTCAGACTATTATGCTCATCTTTGTTGCCATTTGTACGACGTTTCGGCCGTTGTACGCTCTCGTCTCCTTCATGTGCTAGGAATTTCGAACCGAACCCTTTATTACAATCACTGGGGTACATCATCCTCATTCCTTGCGATTGGAGGCCATGAGTTATCTCCCTCTAACCATGCAAGTTACTTGTTCACCAATGCTGTCGCCTGGTATTGAACTCACAATCCACTAGACCATGTGTCGTTAAGGACACATGGCCCAGAAAACATAGACGTTGGTTAATTCCTGTGACTTGACCCAAAGAGTTGTGAATTTTTTGAGACAAGTTTTAGAGTTTATTTTCAAATTTTCTAATTGTAGGTTATTATATATTTCTTATCTGTTAAATCTCTTGTTTTTTATTAATTTGTTGTACAAAATTGTATATCTGATTTTGATAAATTTTTTTTAATTGTGGTCGTCATTGAATTGGCAGGTATTTTTATTTAAAGAAAACATTCTTTGACCGGCATATGTTTGAAAACCACACGCCAGGTCATGATCAGTGAATTGTAACGAAAAGATGTTAATTAAGGAATCATTAGGGTTAGGGTTAGGGTTGACGAAATTAACCCATTTGAAATTTGTGCTTGAAAAGATGGCTACCAAAATCTCACCCGTCGAAATAAATTATAGTTTATAACTGCTTTAAATATGATCCACTGATTATTTTTCCTTTTTTATGTATATTTTTCAAATTCTAACTTTCAACTTCCAACTCTGATTTGCCATCTTCTACCCCACTTACCGCTCACACATAAGTCGCCAATATAAGGTAAAGAATTTTTCATCTCCCTTCAAACCTGATGAGACATTGTCCATTCAATGTCGAAACAAAATGTACACTTTATAGTAGATGATAATTTGCACATGTTCGAAACTATAATTTGCTAGCAGTATAGTCCGGCGTTGCTCGGGTGTAATGAAAGCTTTAAAACTAATCCATGGTCCTGGAGCTCAGACTCTTTGTACGTTGGCACAAAAGACTAAAAAGCAATAGTTGTTTCCAGTTAAAGCGAAACCGTAGACTGAAAGAAAAATGAATGGATGTAAGTCAAATTTGGATTTCCTGGTATCGATATCAAATAGATTTTTTTCGTCGTAAACTGAATTTTGAAGGCTAAATAAGTCCTCTGAGTAAATGGTATCGTGGCTGAGACTTAGACCCGCAATTATATCTATTTAGAGCCAAACCCGAAAAAAACTAAAATAAAAGGGCTGAAAAAATACAGACATACAGGCAGAGAAACAGACACACACACAAACATCTTGCCTTTTATATATATATATATATATATATATATATATATATATATATTATCGATTTTCTGCACTATTGTAAGAACTGCAACCTTGAAACTTCTGAATATCGTTTCCTATGTCTTTGTCTATGAGTGTATCAAATTTGATTAAAATCGGACCACTCCTTCTATAACCCGATTTTTTCGATTATCGATTTTCGATATTTATCCGGGGTACCTCGGCACAAAACCTAACTAAGAACACTCGCAGACGCTTATAGTACAACTGTGTAAATGTTCAAGAAAATCGGTTCAGCCGTTTCGGAGTCTATAGATAACGGACACACACACAGGCACACACACAGACAAAGTTTCATTTATAAATAAGTTTAGATAATAAATATATATATATGTATGTATGTGTGTTTTTGTTTGTTTGTGTGTGTGTGTGTGTGTGTGTGTGTGTGTGTGTGTGTGTGTGTGTGTGTGTGTTTATATACCAGAATATTTTTAGGAAAGTTCATTATAAACCGGAAAAGCAAAACTTGTCAACATGTATTGTTCGTTAGGACTTCATTTGATTAAAATCATATTTCCGTTGATGCACCTACACATGCTTATAAAAGAGAAGAGACGCTGAAAATTTTAACCTTTAAAATTATTTCGTTTTTAATAGTAAGTGTTTGGATCTATATTTTAGGCAATTTCATTTAGTTTCATTCTCCTTTAGCTTATATCATATCATTTTGTTATTACGTATCCCAATAAGTAATAACAGAAGAATTGTCCAGAGAGGTAAGTTGTTGTAAGAAAGAGGAGGCAAACTTACTGTGGGTGTTCCTGCAATTAAAGCACTTTCTATTTAATTTCGTCTTGCCTTCTAATTAAAGTAGCATTTTTAAAATCATTATTATGACCAGATTCATTACAGTGAGAATTTAATGCATTGAGTGAGATTGTTTTGTGTTCATATAAGCATTATTTAAATTCCATGAAGTTTCCCCTATGTATTATTTTTGGCAATTAATACACGTGATAGAGTAAATTCCTCCTTCCTGTTTTAGATTATTGTTATTTTACGTTAACCTTAGAAAATACTTTTGAATTGTAGCTGTGATAGAGTTGGTAGATAGAATAGTATATTTTGATTTTTAAATGTTTTAGGAACCACTTGTTTCACGATAAATATTTAATAAGTATAGAGTATTGTATTTTAAAAGTATTTTCAATAATCACGCATAAACACACACACACACACACACACACACACACACACACATATATATATTTAATATATATATATATATATATATATATATCAGCAAGTGGTAGCAGAAGAACTGTCGATAAGTGATAACAGAAGAACTCTATAAAATTACATATGCCTAGTTTACTTTAATGCTTTTGGTAAAGTCTTGAACTCAGTTTTCCCTGAACTCTCTCTTATCTAAACATACCTGGGTAAAAATACCCGGTTATTACCACCTTAGTTAAACTTGACAAAGGCCTGAGAAATAACAACCACAACAACAACAATAATATATTATTATTATTATTATTATTATTATTACTGCGGGAAAATCTTCTGCCCAGTTAGTCATATCTCTTTCTAGACATGATCGCTCAAGCGTGTGTCACGTATAGCACCTTAACTGATATATATATATATATATATATATATATATATATATATATATATATATCAGTTAAGTGCTCTTATATATATATATATATATCAGTTACGTGCTATACGTGACACACGCTTGGGAGATCATGTCTCGAAAGAGATATGACTAACTGGGCAGAAGATTTTCCCGCAGTAGATTTGCATTACTTTCTGCGATCGACTGGTTGCTAACCAAGGTTATGGAAGTAAATCTTTTCCTGTAATTTAACCCATAGCTGGAAGGAAAAGACGGATAAATACCTTTCCCAAGGATAAGTGAATGCAAAAATTGAACTGAAATTTGAACTCAGCCGATATCTACTGTACCACAACGCACATCATATAGATAAATAGATAGATAGGAAGAGAGAGATGCTTAGGTATATATATATATATATATATACATACACACACAAATACCTATATATATATGTATATATATATATATATATATATATATATATATATAGATAGATAGATAGTTAGATAGATAGATAGATAGATAGATAGATAGATAGATAGATAGGAAAAGAGAGATGCTTACGTATATATATACATACACACAAATACTTATAGATAGATAGATAGATAGATAGATAGATAGATAGATAGATAGATAGATGCTTGGGTATATATACATATATATATATATATATATATATACACACACAAATACTTATAGATAGATAGATAGATAGATAGATAGATAGATAGATAGATAGGAAGAGAGAGATGCTTAGGAAAATATATACACACAGATAAAGTTAGATAGATAGATAGTTAAGAAGAAAGAGATGCTTAGGTACACGCACACACACACACACACACACACACACACACACACACACACACACACACACACATATATATATATATATATATATATATGCATGGATATGTGCGTCATGCATTAGAGGAAATGGGGCATATAGAAAGAGCCACACACCAAACCAATCATTTTCGTTACACTTTTGTGGCCATGCATTAGAGGAAATGCTATTATCTCCCATTTCCGGACTTGCGCAGTGTCCAATGCTTTCAACATGTGACTGTCAACTTTCATTTCCTGCTAGTGAGCTAAGCTGACTGATATGGATAGAAAGTGTTACTTTCCGTCAGATGAGGCATTTCGGAGGAGCCACCATATTTGCTTGCCGCTGAAACAGATTTCTGTTGGCAGACGAGAAGCCGTTTTTCCCGTCGTGCGGGGGGGAAACACAATTAGCCCAACCCCATTTGTGCTTTCCTCGAAGGCTCTGCGACGAAGAAATTCGTGAACATTTTCATGAAATACGTTTTTAGAAATTTGCAGTTTGGGGGTCGAGGAAATTAAATTCTGTTGAAATATAGTACACCAGTTACTGACACATCGAATATAAGTAGAGATGAGATAGACGAGTTATATATATATATATATATATATCCGTTCGTATGATCTGATTAGCTTGATAGTGTTGTCATGGAAAGACGACAAGAAATCGCAATAAATGTTGATTTTTTTATTTTTTTTCAGGTCTGAGCTTTCGGCTTACATAAGCCATTATCAAAGGATGAACATTTAATGTTCAGTGAACATAGAACATTTAAATTATTATTAACAGAGTGGAGTTATACAGAGAAAATTAGACAGGTCCATTTTTTGTGTCGCACATGGCTGTAGGCCGAGAAGGAATGGTGGTAGTGGGTTTTTGGTCAATTGAGTGTCTAGTGGCATGAGGGATTGGTCTGGGAACTGCTGATACTATGGTGTAGGGGGTAAGTATAATCACTATGACCTCTCCCGTCGATTATAGGCATTGAAGTAGGTGTCGAAATTTATTTTATTTAGGCTAGGTTTAAACTGTTTGATGTAGATAGCTTCTAGAATTTTAAGTTTTCGTTTATTATTTTCTTGTCTACGTATATGCGTATTTTCAACAAGTGTTTTCCTAAGAAGTGTGTTTTAAATTTCGGAATATGTTAGAATTTTCATTTAAGTGCAATGTAAGTCTCCGCGAAAGCGAGTTAGTATTATGTCCAATGTAGGTGTTATTTAGTTTGTTAGAGATACATTCTCGAAAGGGGCATTTGAAGTTATACACTAAATTGTTTTTTGCAAATCGCTAACGGTGGGGGAGGGGTCGTTGCGGACGATTGAGTTGGATGTTGTGGATTTAGCGTAATATATGATAAATTTAATTCTTTTGTTGGGGTCTGTCAGAGAGATATTAGTGTTTTTGAGTTTTTTTAGGATATTTTCATCTAGTTGGTAGTTGGTGTGCATTTGGGTACGATATAAGAGAGTGATATGTTTGGGGTTAGTTGGGCTATATATATATATATATATATATATATATATATATATATATATGATATACAAAGGTATATTATAGATATTATGATATACAAAGGTATATTATAGCTTAAAAACAGATACTTATCTGTTTTTAATAATTTTTAAAGTTATATATATATATATATATATATATATATATAACTTTAAAAATTATTTTACCAAAATAAATGATCCACACAATACTTATCTGTTTTTAATAATTTTTAAAGTTACTCAGAGGAATTGTTTAGCCTTCAAAATTCAGTTTACGACGAAAAAAACCTATTTGATATCGATACCGAAAATCAAAATTTGACTTACATCCATTCATTTTTCTTTCAGTCTATGGTTTCGCTTTAACTGGAAGCAACTATTGCTTTTTAGTCTTTCGTGCCAACGTCCAAAGTGTCTGTGCTCCAGAACCATGGATTAGTTTTAAAACTTTCATTATACCCGAGCAACGCCGGGCTATACTGCTAGTACAGAAATATTTTCAGAAGTTTAAAATATAGAGATGCGTGTCTTGTAAGCGCCATTGACGAAATTTAATGACAAACATTATTTGGAAAATATGGTAATTTTCTAAACGCAGCTTCGTTATAACATGGTGATTTTCTAAGCGTAGCTTATATATGTCACTAGGCACAAAAGTGTAGAGCGCCCAGTGAGGAGGAGTTCCTTAACCATTACCCCATGTGGAAGTGCCCTTTTATTATTATTATTATTTATTATTGATTTTCTTAGCGTACTTTAGATCTGGCACAAGGCCAACAGTGTGGGGCAGCCAGGAAGGATAGATCTCAATACTCAGTTGTAACTCACTTGCTAGACAAGATTTGTAACTATTACATTACGTCGAGGTGCCAAAATGATTTTCTAAGCGGGACTTGGATGCGACACACGGTCAAAAGTTTAGGGTAACCATTGAGGACCAGACTCACTACTCACTACTATTTTATAAGCGTAGCTTAGACGTGGCTCAAGGCCAAAAGTGTGGGGCAATCAACTCACAGCTCAGTCGTAAGTGATCTAGCGAGTAAAACCTGCAAGCTGTTACGCCTCGTTGAAGTGCCCCCTTATTTGAATCATGTAATTGAATATGTGGATGTGCGTTGTGGTGCAGTGGATATCGACTCGGAACGACAAATCGGTGAGCCGAGTCCGAATTCCAGTTGAATTTATTGCATTCACTTACGCACAAATACCCTTGGGAAAGGTATTAAACCTACTCTTCCCTCCAGCTATGGGTTAAATAATAGGGCAGATTGGGTTCTATAGCCTTGGCTGACAACCAGTTTACCGTAGAAAGCAATTGTAACCTACTGCGGGATAATCTTCTGCCCAGTCAGTCATGTCTCTTTCGAGACATGATCGCCCAAGCGTGTATCACGTATGGCACTTAACTAACTGAATTGAATCATATTTCTGCTTTGTTCTTCGAGACTGTCGTTTGAATATGAAAATTGGTTTACAGAGACTGTATTCCTATCCTACCTTTTTACAGGACACAGTTCAAACATCGAAACATTCTTCTGTTATGTGCCATGTCCCTTCATGACGTAGGTGTAATCATGGTTTTCCTTATCTCCCTATCCATAGTGGCTCTTAGCACGCTTTCTCTTGTTACACTACCCAAACCCTGCTCTGACATTCACTTGGTCAAGTCCGTTATCTTCTTCTTCTTCTTCTTCTTCTTCTTCTTCTTCTTCTTCTTCTTCTTCTTCTTCTTCTTCTATGTTCCCTGTCGTTTCAGGACGTAGGCGATTATGGTTCCCCACGTCTCCCTATCCCTTGTGGCTCTTAGTATGTTTGTTCCCGTTACTCCTGTCAACCCCCGTTCCGTCATCCACCTGATCAGGCCCTGCAAATATGTTATCTGCTGCCTTCCTCTGTCTCTCTTTCCTTCTCTTTGGCCAGTCAGTATCAGGTTCTCCAGGCTCTCCTTCCTCATTGCATGTCCCAGGAACTTCAGTTGTCTCTTCCTGATGCTCAGTATCAATTTCCTCTTTGTTGCCATTCTTTCCAACACCTCATCGTTGCTTGCATGCTCAGTCCATGATATCCGCAGCATCCTTCTGTAGAACCACATTTCCGCTGCTTCCAGTTTTGTCCTTCCTTTTCGATGATATTGTGAAGCATTCACTGCCGTATTGAAGAACTGACATCAAGTAGCAGTCCAGCACTGTTTTCTTTGTTTAAGAGGTCAAATAATATGTAATTCTTCGGTAATGATTTTCGGATTCTTGGACGAATCATTCGGATTAGTAAAACCACCTTTCTCCTTATTATATTTGAATCTGAAGTACATAAATCATCTTCACCATCATCTTCTTCCTCTTCTAGTTTTACGTGTCTTTTCAGGACGTAGGCGATCATGGCTCTCCACAATATCCTGTCTTTTGTAGCTCGTAATATATTTTGTCTTTTTGTTATCTCTCCTAAACCTGGTTCAGCCATTCATTTACTCAAGCTCATTCTTTTTCTTCTTTTATGTGCCATGTTCCTTCAAGTCCTAGGCGATCATGGCTCTCCACACTATCCTGTGCTTTGTAGCTCGTAATAATTTTGTCTTTTTGTTATCTCTCCTGAACCTGGTTCAGCCATTCATTTACTTAAGCTCATTCTTTTTCTTCTTTTATGTGCCATGTTCCTTCAGGTCCTAGGCGATCATGGCTCTCCACACTATCCTGTGCTTTGTAGCTATTAATAAATTTTGTCTTCCTGTTATCTTTCATAAAACTTGTCTCGCCATTCATTTACTCAAGCTAATTCTTTTTCTGTTTCTATGTGCCGTGTCTCTTCAGAAGGTAGGCAATCACAGCTCTCCACAAGTTCCTGTACTTTATAGCTATTAATAAATTTTGTCTTTTTGTTATCTGTCCTTGAAGCTCCTTAGGTAGATTTTACGTTGTTTTCCTCTGTCTATCTTGCCTTCAAACTGCCCTGTAAGTGTCGAATTTTCTCATAATGTGAAATTTCAACTCTCTCTTCCTGATGTTAAATATAAGTGCAATTTTTGTTATCAGTTATCTCTAAAACTTAATAATTTTCGGTCCATTATACTCACGGCATGTTTCTTCCAGAACTACATTTCTGTTGCTTAAAATCTCTTTCTTATCTTTCAGGAGATCGTCCAGTATTCACGGAATTATAGGAGGACTGATACCATATGGCACTTCAGTAGTTTTCTTCGTTTGTAACGAGATTTTTCTATTTCTTAATAATTTGCTTAGATTTTGTAAAGCATCTTTCGCTATCCAAATATTTCTTTGGATTTAGGTGTCGCATTTTCCGTCCTCTGCTTCCGAAATATTAAACTCTTATACTTGTTTCTTAATAATTTGCTTAGATTTTGTAAAGCATCTTTCGCTATCCAAATATTTCTTTGGATTTCGATGTCGCATTTTCCGTCTTGTGTTTCATTTTGTATCTTCAGTTTGTAATTTGAATTGTTGTGATATTCCTGACAACCATATATTAGGTCTTTTTTTTTCCGTTTTGCAATTGATGTTTCGTTCTATTATTTTCTGTAGGTGTTGACGTAGTTTCCTTTCAGCGTCTCCTATCCAAACTACGTAATATATTGTGCTGTTAGGATTTTGACCACCGACAAGGAATCCTGGTAATATCTTTTGTATATTTACTGAATTCATTTTCAATCCTTTATACAAACGGTCAACTGCCAGTATACGTTTTGAATTATTCTAATATTCTTCCCATCATATGTTTAGCTTACTTAACAATTGAAAATTTTCCTCGTGAAAAGATTAAAAAAATAAATAATAATAATAATAATAATAATAACTGGGATGATATACTTATAAAAAAGAAATCGGTAAACCTCCCCGAAACACAGTCAGTCAGTTAAGTGCCATACGTGAAACATGCTTGGGCGATCATGTCTCGAAAGAGACATGATTGACTGGGCAGAAGATTATCCCGCAGTAGATTGCCATTGCTTTCTGTGGTAGACTGGTTGCCAGCCAAGGCTATAGAACCCAATCTGTCCTGTTATTTAATCCATAACTGGAGCGAAGAGCCGGATTAATACCTTTCCCAAGGGTATTTGTGCGTAAGTGAATGCAATAAATTCAACTGGCACACAGATGGAATAAAAAACTTAAAAGCATGTTCATGAGTTTTAATAATGCAAAAAAAAAAACAAACGTAATTATGATTCTTCACAACTTCCTTTTTTTTTAACTCTTTACTACCCATGTTTTTGTCTTTGTTACGCTCATACTTTTCCGGTTATAAATTTCCGGTTATACATTTCCGGTTATACATTCACTCAAACCCCTTAAGTAAGTTACTTGCCGTTCCATCTGCTTCTTTAGCATTTAATAATACTTGTGAATGTCTAATTCTCTAAGCTCACTTTCCTCATTAGGTGTCCCAGACATTTTAACTCTCTTTCTACATTCTCGTTGCTCTTTGATTTGTTAGTGTTACTGCTCTTTCTACATCTTAAAACATTGAGCACTTTAGTATTTTTTAGGGTGGAGGTAAATATATGTCTTTCTATTTAGTTTTTGTGCTTTCTTTTTATTTCTATTCTTTTGTCTGTTTTCTAGATTTTTTTTGTTTTTTCTTCTTCGCTATCTCTTATATATATATATATATATATATATATATGTGTGTGTGTGTGTGTGTGTGTGTGTGTGTGTGTGTGTGTGTGTGTGTGTGTATATATGGTGTATGGGTAGGTATTTGAGGGCTATCACAATGCGTTTAGTAAAATAAATGAAGGTAAAGAAGGTGTTGGTATTATTTATTTATTATTCATTAATATTTCGAGATCAGAATCTCATCTTCAGAATGATAGGAGAGCTTGATTTCACGTCCGTCCGTTGGTAGACCGTGCCTTTAAACGAATGGTCATCTTTCGCTGTTACTGCTGTCGTTAATTGTAGTAAGTATGTGTGTGTGTGTGTGTGTGTGTGTGTGTGTGTGTGTACCTGTAAGTGTTTTAATGCATGTATGTGTGTGTGTGTTTATGCTTTATATCAGTGTGCGTGATAGTAGGATTTAGCATTTTCGCATCTTTGTTAAAGTGATAGTGAACACCATTTTACGATTTGATGATATATCTGTCTGCTTTAATTTATGTTTTAACATGTGCACGTTGGTCTATGGCAGGGTTTGGCATTTTCAAATCTCTGTAAGAATGGTAGTAGGCTCCGTTTTACGACCTGATATTATGTTTATCTGCTTTAATTGGAAGCGTGTTTATTGCTACATTTTTAACTCCTTTGGTATTTGTTCTCGCGTGTCCTCGTCTGTGTGTGTGTGTGTGCATGAGCGTGTCATGTGTGTGTGTGTGTGTTTGCGTGAGCGTGTCATGTGTGTGTGTGTGTGTGTTTATGTGCGTATACTTCTTTTAATTTTTTTCACTTCTGCGTTCATTTTATATATACCTACATACCTTTTCCTTGTATCATGTGTGCGTGTATATATATATATATATATATATATATATATATATAATATTAATTATAGTAATAATACCAATATTAACAGAACTAATTCTGTCAAGACTAGCAAATGAGATTATCTTGAAACCCACCGAGAACTAACCCAGAGGGAAAAGAAGAAGAAAAAAGAAACAAACGAAATACCTGAACAAGCATTCGTGAGAAAGAAAAAAAACCTCAAGACGAAAACCTGAACAATAAAGAGCTCAATACGAAAGCAGAAAACACAAAGCACTCAAAGCGAAGGTAGAGCAAACAAAATCGAAAAATCTCAGAGTGAGCCAATAACCTACCACACTTTCGCTTCACAGCTCCTCGAGCTGTTAAGCGAAACCGTGGTCGGTTATTGGCTCACTCTTAGATTTTTCGATTTATATATATATATATATATATATATATATATATATACACTATAGTCATCCGCAGACAGATCTGTTTCGCTATATTACAGCTTATCAGTACGGCTTAGACTGCGGTCGCTTCCTAACCCAGGATTGAAACCCAACCGAATCGGCGTAAGTCGGCGATTCTACCCATAGGCCACTAGCGTCTGGTAGAAGAAGGCAGGCTTTTAAGCGCGTATAAATACGCCCAATAGCTAGAGTGCTTCAATTCATTATCGAATGAGCGGTGCGTAAATGCCGGTGTAGCTATATATATATATATATATATATATATATATATATATATATATATATATAAGTGTGTGTGTGTGTGTGTAGGTGTTCCGGTGTAAAGTATGTTGGAGTATGGGATATGTGTGTGTGTGTGTGTGTGTGTGCGTGTGTACGTATATATTTTTATGCGTTGTATTGTTGCCAGTGGCTATCTGTTTGGGGATATGTGTGTGTGCGTGTTCCGGCTTATAGTGTGGTATACTTGTTGCTATTGGCCACGTGTTTACAGGCATGTATTTGTGTGCGTCAGTCTCTGATTGCACTTTACTGTTGTGGCCGGCATGTGTCAGGTGCGTGATTAAGCTAATTATTCGATTATGTAATCTACATTAAGCTCCTATCTATTGTTGATCTGTGGGTGGAGTTTAGCTATTAATAAGGACTCTTTTATACGTAAATGGGCAGCAACCTTTCTTTCAAACATATCTCATCAAATATGTACACCAAGAAAGATTTAAGTTTTCTTTAGTTTTTGCAACGTCTATACATTTTTTTTGTTTTGTCGGAGTACATAAAATTACCGTAAGTTTCATTGTCTCAAGAGCTTCCGGCCACTTTTTTAGCCATTTCTAAGGGAGTTTTGTCTTCTGTGTTGTCAGATTTTCTTTGTTTCTTGACCATCGTCGAGCAGCACTACTAATGGGAAAATTTGGCATGAAGAAAAATGTTACACCCGAAGTAAATTACAGCATCATCTGATATTTAAAAATTAAACTAATGAGAATTAGCTAATTTAAATAACAATAAACGGAACGTACACGAAAAAAGTGCTTGGTTGACCGCAATTAGTGCATCGACCATCAGAACGAAAATCCGTCCGGACATTTAATTGCCAAACTGGCAAAGGCATTTCACAAGAGTTTAAAAACATAATATCAGGATTCAAATTCGAATAATGTATATAAACACATTTTAGATAATCAGCTACGAGGCAAAATGTACGAGTTTATTTCAGTAAATATTATATATTTATTTAAAAAAAAAAAGAGTGTCTCCAAACATATAATCGATTCAAAACGACACGATCCACAGTAGATTTTTGATGAACTTTTATTCAGATACGTAATTTTTATTTATTTATTTATTTTAATCGTATCACCCCGAGCAAGGCGGTAACGCCACTGATGTGCAGGGGGCTATGTAATAATGAAAAGATTGGAAAAGAGAAAGCCGGAAACCACATCCTAAACAGGGAACAAGGGATGAGCCTCTTAACCTGTTGAATAGGCGTGGGTGAAGTGTGAACCGGGCGATAGATAGATCTGCACACCTATATCTTTTACATATGTTTCAGTATATATATATATATATATATATATATATATATATATATATGGATGGATGGATGGATGAATGGATGAATGGAAATAAGTATATATATGTGTGTATGCGCAGATACATATCAATATATATTTATTTATCAGGTGTTAAAAGAATAGTGCTTAATGAAGTATGACAGAGCAAAATGTATATATATATATATATCTATAAATGTACATATTACCATACATTTTAAGCACAACTCGAAGTTTCATGCGTTATGCAATAATCAGGTGCATATTATGAAATAGGCAGAAGCTGTAAAAATACTTGTAGAAAAGACAAAGGGAGGCCATATTCGGACGGTGAGAAAGTGACTGAAGGTGAGCTGTTAAATCGGGACCGATCACATTGCAGATCCGTCTTTGGATTTTGTCGAGAAACACGAGATGAATGACAGATGCACCCGACCAGATATGACAACTGTATTCAAGATTTACAGGTACACATATATTTGGCCAGCCATATACATACATAGGTAAGCATAGAAAATAAAATGTTATTTGACATTACACATGTGTATGGTTATATATATATATATATATACTTACGTAAGTACCGAAAATAAAATAAAAATATAAGCAATAAAGGAAAAAGAAAAGTGAAAATCGTTCAATATCTATTTAATTTTAATATATATATATATATATATATATATATATATATATTAATATTAATTGTAGTTATAATACCAATATCGACAAAACTAATTCTGTCAAGATTATCAATAATTAAACTACAACAAAAAACGTCTTGAAAGCCACCGGGAACTAAGCCTGAGGGAAAAGAATTGGGGAAGAAAAAAAAGAAACAAACGAAATACTTGAACAGAAAGTCAAGCATTTGTGAGAAAGAAAAAAAAACCCAAGACGAAAACCTTAACAATAGGGAGCAGAGTACAAGAAGTAGCCAACGCGAAAGTAGAGCAAACAATACATACATATATATATATATATATATATATATATATATATATGTATGTATGTATATATATATATATATATATATATATATATATATATATATATATTGTTTGCTCTACTAAAGTAGACTAATTTTTCTCCAGTTTCTGAAAGGTTTTTTCTGTTGCTGAGGTGATGTGTCGTCCCCCGTGGGGATCTTCATATCGAAATGGCCATTCAACATCTTTGAATTAATCCTTTTTTAATATATATTTGCTCTGTAATATTTTATTACATGGAGCTCTCTTCCTGTATCATTTTTTAATATTAAAATAAATTTTTAATATTAATTAGGATCAGGTTTTTTGGAATTTACCTTCCTGCTTTTTTCCCTTGGATTGAAGTATCTGAATTAAAATATATATATATATATATATATATATAAGTCTCTGTTCATATCTATATATCTATCTATCTATCTATCTATCTATCTATCTATCTATCTGTCTGACCGACTGTCTTGCTGTTCAGTCTATCGCAGCTTGTTAATATATCAGTCTGTTCATATCTATCTATCTATCTATCTATCTATCTATCTATCTAATTTCAATAGATACATACATATATATATATATATATATATATATATATATATGTTCATTATCTATCTATCTATCTATCTATCTATCTATCTATCTATCTATCTCAATTTGATCATATCTATAAGAGGCATTTTCGGCACCATCTCTCTCACATATAGGTGCGTGTGTACGCGCGTGCGTTTATGCATAGCAGTTTTCGTAAAGAGGACAGCTTTGTCATTACTAATCATGCTTCACCACAAAAATACCAAAGACACTTGTTTTCTCTTTTCCCCGAGGAAAAAAAATCTTCCTTTGCTTCTTTGTTGCTAACTTAATCTATACTGATTATACCTCAACAGGTCTCCTGAAATGTTTGACGTGTCATCTGTGTGCACATGTGTCAAGGGGACAAATAGGTGTCAAATCAGATATGCCTTTTCTTTCGCAGAATATTTTAGATTTGGAAACCAATTCAGTCAGTCAGTTAAGTACCATACCTGATACACGCTTGGGCGAAAGAGCCATGTCTGACTGTGCAAAAAGTTATCCCGCAGTAGGTTGCCTTTGCTTTCTGCGGTAGACTGGTTGCCGACCAAGGCTATAGAATCCAATCTGTTCTGTTATTTAACCCATAACTGGAAGGAATAGACGGATTAATACCTTTCCCAAGGGTATTTGCGCGTAAGTGAATGCAATGAATTCAGCTGGAATTCGAACTCGGCTCCCCGATTTCTCGTTCCGAGCCAATATCCACTGCACCACAACGCACATCCAATTATGCTGGTTTAAATCTGACCAGACGTTTTCCAAAAGCTTTATAATAAATGGCTTTTTCATATTCTGTTGAATTTTGTGTATTAACTCAAGATTCACCAGAATTGAGTATTGAGTTAAAGGGAGATAACTACATGGCTACCAGAAGTGGCATCACATATGGAATGAGAATGATAAGCCCCAGTGATCGAAATAAAGGGTTTGGTTCGAAATTCCTAGCACTTGAAGAAAACCGGGCGTACAACGGCCGAAACGTCGAAGGACATCAGCATATATCCGAGTATAAATTGACTTCATGTATAGTTTGATCTCTAAATATTTTGCATGAATTTTAACCACTTTCATATACCTGTGTATAGTGCGTTTCCTATGTTTTGAGTAAAAACTGATCAAGGTAAAAACTTCCATAAATATCCAATTGTCTCTGTTTTCTAGGCTTTATTGGTTATTTAAAGCCAGAAAATATTTTTAGATTGTAAGAAATTTAGTCTTACTAATTAACCCATAGATGGGGAGAATAGGTGAATTTATGCCTTTTTACAGGTAAACGAACTCAACAAGATTGAAACTCAGCTTTCTGATTAACAGTTCTGTGGCATTATCCATCACACCAACCGCACATCTAAGCTCACAGAACCCGGTATTCCTAAAAGCTCACACATTTAAATACTGACCAGTCACGACGTTGCTTAACATCGGTGATTGTAAAAAGAATATATATTTCAACGTAATGTGGCCGTAGTCACAAGATTTTTAAGCTCTTCAAAAACAAAACAAGACAAAAAAATAACCACCTATAATTTTCCTGAAAAAGAGTGATGATAAAAACTTGTACTATGCTCGAACCTACACTGGGTATGATGGGTAAATTATCGCCATGTTATTAAATTATCACCATTTTATTTTTGATTTTGTTGACTGTAGGGTCAGTTGGGCACCGGCTGTGTGAAAAAGAACACGATGACCCAATTCACTCTTTTTGAAGTGGCATGCTATACTGCTTAGCATTCACACCAGAAGCTGCAATACGAACACTTCAGAGTGTTTGGGTATCATTCTGAGGACAGTGTAGAGGATTTGAAAATATCTAGTCAACCTCACGGTGTTTGGAGTGATCATTAGTGATTGGGACGTCATTCCTCCATTCCTCTTCCAACCGTGCCTCAAACTCAACACAGAGGCCGACATCATGTGCCTTGAAGAGGTAGTGCTGCCCTTGGTCAAAAAATATCTTCTGGAAGACCCAATGTCTGGCAACAAGACTCTGCACGATGCCACACAAACAGGAGAATCCAGTCATAGATATCAGACAATTTCTGCGACCACAACACCCCTTAAATCTGGCCACCTAACTCCCCAAACTTGATTATTATGTGTGGGGCAAAACTGAAGGCAAGAACTACGACATAATTCACTAACTTAATCAAGCAGACCGCTCAGAAGAGTTGCAGGAGATTCCAAAATCGTTTGAAAGCTGTGGTTGAAGCCAATGGCGATTTTATTGAATAAATTTATTTTAGTATTTCAAGATATTTTTATGTAATTGTCGAAAATGAAATGTCAGTGATATTTTAATTTTCGAGTCATTTAGTCAAAAATTTACCCATCGCACCGTGTACATTATTATATTTCTTTATTATTTTTTATCTTTTTATATATATCCTTTATTGTTTCAGATCGTTGCACTGGTTCCTCTTCAGCTTTCTTAAATACGCATTCTTTTCTTTTTCTAAATTTTGACTGACTTTGTTTCTTGCATAAATTAAACGGTAAGCAAACGAAAGATTGTAGCGGATAAAAAAAAAAAAAATAATTAAAATCAACTCTCTTCTTCACTTTTACAAAAATTCACAACGATGTGTAAAATCATGGTTTTCCCAAATAGAAAAAGGATTGGCCACGTCCTTAACGAAAAAGTCGAAACCAGATTTCGCAAGTAGGTGTTAAAATGATTTTTGACCAATGGGAGCGACTTGCACGACTTGGAAGGACTTAGCGATCCAGTGCTAAATTAAAAGAAATATATATATATATAAATGACCTCGGCGTCAGTCAAGAGTCAGAGAGATGGGAGCAGCGAAAGATAAACACACATGTAAAATGTAACTTCAAACTTCAAGCAGACCCGGACATTGTCCTCTTTCTCTTTCTCCTTATCTATTTCAACAATTACTACTACGAACATTTTGTACGAACTCTACTCTTAAACACTTAATAATGTTTCGAATTGAACATTAACAAATTATGTTAGTCTTTCCCTTTAATAAATTACCATTTCAACATATAAAATTTATATTTTATTCTTCTTCTTCCGACAACCTTCTGATGATGAAAATCTTCTGATAATAATTCTGCATAAATCCTGTAAGCTGTAGAGAGTTCGGTTAAGTCTGACACAAGGTCGAATTAAAGAAACATTAGCCAGCTCCCTAAGATAAGTTCAATTCCTTGTGAGATATTTACCAAGCTTTCCTATTTATTTCCTCTTCTTTTTCTTCTTTTTAATAAGTTTTATTTACGCACGGTTTCTAATGTTTAGTTTATTGGATAATAAATAATCCTGACCTGAAGAGTGATCTTTACTCCAGATTTAAATACGAAGTTACTAACTGAACGATCTTTCTAACAAATGCTTTTTTTTTTAATTTTTTACAAAAAGCAATAAAGACTATTGTTTCTATATTCGCTTAAAAACGATTTATATTTCCTTTTCATATATATTATTTTCGTTATATAAATTTCAAAAACTTAAATCCTCAGCAATGTTTTTTATCAAACGATGAAAAATAAATACCATTAAAACCTCGCCATTTCATGAAAAAAAATTGTTTGACACTGAAGAATCAAATGTTGAATTTTCTTCTGAAAAAAAAAAGTACTTAGATCTTGTCATCAGTTTTCGTTAACAGCGATTGACAATTCCGTGAACGTTTTTTAACAGCTCAAGCAAGCTGCAATGATCCACTGAACGATGAAAAAGAGTCCGGACGCATGCGCAAAATAAAACAGCCAACCAAATCTCGTCATTCCGTACTGTAATGACGGGGCGCTGTTGCAGTAGTCTTTGGTGCAGAAACAGTAAAGGGCAGTGAGGTTGTTTGGTCCTCTCCAGTAGCGGCATCCGACGGAGTCGTTGACACCGGGTAATATACCAGGAGAATAGCATCCTCGGATAAAACCAACCCATCCTACAAAAGACAAGAAAAAAAAAAAAATAGTGTTAATAATCTATGGTATGTAAAAAAAACAAAAACAAAAACAAAAAAAAACAAGCAAAAATAAAACTTAAATCCACAGTAATGTTTTTTATCAAACGATGAAAAAATAAATACCATTAAAACCTCGCCATTTCATAAATAAATTGTCTGACACTGAAGAATCAAATGTTGAATTTACTTTTGAAACAAAAGTACTTAGATATTGTCATCAGTTTTCATTAACAGCAAGCTGCAATGATCCACTGCCCGATGAAAGAGTCTGGACGCTTGCGCAGAATTAAACAGTCAATAGTGTTAACCCTCTAGGGCCATTCGTATCATATTTGATACAGTATGAAAACAAGCCTTGAAAGAAATATTTTCCTGAAAAATTTTTTAAGAGAAATATTTTATAAATTTCAAATGAAAGCAGTACTGACTGCTCAGTCAATGAATATCAAATGTTTTCTTATAGGGAAATACCAAATGTTTCCTTATAGGGAAATACTGTATCAAATATGATACGAATGGCCCTAGAGGGTTAATAATCTGTGGGATGTAAAAAAAAAAAAAAACCCAAAAAAAACAAATAAAATGAAAACAAAAACCTAACCCCCCCCCCAAAAAAAACAAATAAATAGGTCTTTAAAATGCTCATTTAAAAAGTATATATATATATGTATATATACAGATGATACCACACTGTCTGGGTGCACTTCTAGATGCCCAGTCCCTAGTAGCTGATCTCTCATCTGACCTAGCTCTCACAGCTCAACGGCGAAAAGACTGACTGATATGCAATACATCCAAAGCTAAATCGAAGAGAAAAGGTATCATTGACATATTTGGAAGTGATATTAGAATAATGTAGAACTTATAATGGCTGCAAACTGCCTGCATACTATATTTTAATAATATCACCGCATACAATGCCGTAGAGCCAAAAAAACACAAGGGGGTACTGAGTGTGAAAGAATAAAAAAAGGGGAAAATTATTAAGAAATGACAACAAAATAGAATTGTGTTTAGGAAAACAGTAGATAATGACTGATATTGCATTCAAATTTTTAGATCCAACTTAACTGGAAATTATGGAGCCGGAAGAGGGTTCTACATTTGAAAAATACAAGTTCAAAGTTAGTATATCAGCAATTGACTTAGAAAAGCTAAAACCATATTGCTTGTTTGTAAAATAACCTTTGTTGCTTAGCCAATTCTGTGTAGATTGAGGTCACTAGCAGATTGCCAAAAACCGGTTGAATGTTAGCAGGTCAATCGTTCGAAGGGTCAATATAAAATAAATTCAGTAAATATAAAAAGTAGAAAGGTATATAACCTGAAGAAGGTCAGAGCGTAAAAAATACTGAAACATCGTAAATATGGCAATAAAGATGAGGGCAGCAGTCACACAGTTTTTGCGTGCAAGAAAGCGAAACATTTTTAAAAAGTCAAATGTGTATACGGTAAAAGCGGTGTAAGAGAAAATAGTTGTTCTTTTGACACACCGATTTTTGCAGAAAAGTAAGTTAAATATTGCCAAGGGAGACAAAAGGATATACAGTAAAAGCGGTGTAGGGAGAATAATTGTCTGTTTGACACACTGTTTTTTTTTTGTTTTTTTTTTGTTTTTGTTTTTTTGCGGCGAAAAGTTTAAACATTGCCGAGGGAGTCAAGAGTGTATACAGTGTAGGAAGAAAAAATGGCCATTTGATACACCGTTTTTTGACAGCAATAAGATTAAATATCGCCAAAGCAATCACACTAACAGCGGTAGAACGAGAATAACCATTCGTTTGATACACCATTTTTTTGTGGGCAAGAAAGTTAAATTTTACCAAGGTAATCAAACATATACGCAGTACTTTTGGTGTGTGAAGAATGACTACCCGTTTGATAGACCAATTTTTACTGGTAAGAAAGTTACATTGTCGAAGGAATCAAACATATATACAGTAATTGCTGTGTAGGGAAAAAGACCGCCCGTTCGACACGCTGTTGTTGTGGGCAAAAATGTTAAAATTTACCAATGGATTCAAACGTGTATACAGTAATAGAGGTGTAGAGAGAATAACAACCATTTTGATAAACCCTTTTCGTGAGCAATCTTGTCAAACATTGCCGAGGGGGTTAGTTGTGTATACAGTAATAGAGGTGAAAGAAGAATAGCCGTACGTTTGATAAAACCTTTTTTTGCTTCCAAGAAAGTCAAACGTGTATATAGTAATTGCAGTGTATGGAGAATGACCGCCCGTTAGACACACTGTTTTTTTTTTTGTTTTTTTTGTTTGTTTTTTTTTGTGGCTCAGAAAGTTAAAAATTGCCTAGGGAGTCAAGTGGGCATACAGTAATAATGATGTAAGTTGAATAACCGTGTTTCATTTTTTTTTTTTTTTGTGGCTAAGAAAATTAAAAATTGCCGAGGGAGTCAAGTGGGCATACAGTAATAATGATGTAAGTTGAATAACCGTGTTTCATTTTTTTTGTTTTTTTTGTGGCTAAGAAAGTTAAAAATTGCCGAGGGAGTCAAGTGGGCATACAGTAATAATGATGTAAGTTGAATGACCGTGTTTCATTTCTTTTTTTTTTTTTGTGGCTCAGAAAGTTAAAAATTGCCGAGAGAGTCAAGTGGGCATACAGTAATAATGATGTAAGTTGAATAACCGTGTTTAATTTTTTTTTTTTTTTTTGTGGCTAAGAAAGTTAAAAATTGCCGAGGGAGTCAAGTGGGCATACAGTAATAATGATGTAAGTTGAATAACCGTGTTTCATTTTTTTTTTTTTTTTGTGGCTAAGAAAGTTAAAAATTGCCGAGGGAGTCAAGTGGGCATACAGTAATAATGATGTAAGTTGAATAACCGTGTTTCATTTTTTTTTTTTTTTTGTGGCTAAGAAATTTAAAAATTGCCGAGGGAGTCAAGTGGGCATACAGTAATAATGATGTAAGTTGAATAACCGTGTTTCATTTTTTTTTTTTTTTTTTTTTTTGTGGCTAAGAAAGTTAAAAATTGCCGAGGGAGTCAAGTGGGCATACAGTAATAATGATGTAAGTTGAATAACCGTGTTTAATTTTTTTTTTTTTTGTGGCTCAGAAAGTTAAAAATTGCCGAGGGAGTCAAGTGGGCATACAGTAATAATGATGTAAGTTGAATAACCGTGTTTCATTTTTTTTTTTTTTTTTTTTTTGTGGCTAAGAAAGTTAAAAATTGCCGAGGGAGTCAAGTGGGCATACAGTAATAATGATGTAAGTTGAATAACCGTGTTTCATTTTTTTTTTTTTTTTGTGGCTAAGAAAGTTAAAAATTGTCGAGGGAGTCAAGTGGGCATACAGTAATAATGATGTAAGTTGAATAACCGTGTTTAATTTTATTTTTTTTTTTTTTTTGTGGCTCAGAAAGTTAGAAATTGCCGAGGGAGTCAAGTGGGCATACAGTAATAATGATGTAAGTTGAATAACCGTGTTTCATTTTTTTTTTTTTTTTGTGGCTAAGAAAGTTAAAAATTGCCGAGGGAGTCAAGTGGGCATACAGTAATAATGATGTAAGTTGAATAACCGTGTTTCATTTTTTTTTTTTTTTTTTTTGTGGCTCAGAAAGTTAAACATTGCCGAGGGAGTCAAGTGGGCATACAGTAATAATGATGTAAGTTGAATAACCGTGTTTAATTTTTTTTTTTTTTTTTTGTGGCTAAGAAAGTTAAAAATTGCCGAGGGAGTCAAGTGGGCATACAGTAATAATGATGTAAGTTGAATAACCGTGTTTCATTTTTTTTTTTTTTTTTTTGTGGCTAAGAAAGTTAAAAATTGCCGAGGGAGTCAAGTGGGCATACAGTAATAATGATGTAAGTTGAATAACCGTTTTTCATTTTTTTTTTTTTTTGTGGCTAAGAAATTTAAAAATTGCCGAGGAGTCAAGTGGGCATACAGTAATAATGATGTAAGTTGAATAACCGTGTTTCATTTTTTTTTTTTTTTTTTTTTTTTTTTTTGTGGCTAAGAAAGTTAAAAATTGCCGAGGGAGTCAAGTGGGCATACAGTAATAATGATGTGTAAGTTGAATAACCGTGTTTAATTTTTTTTTTTTTTTTTGTGGCTCAGAAAGTTAAAAATTGCTCGAGGAGTCAAGTGGGTATACAGTAATAATGATGTAAGTTGAATAACCGTGTTTCATTTTTTTTTTTTTTTTTTTTGTGGCTAAGAAAGTTAAAAATTGCCGAGGGAGTCAAGTGGCATACAGTAATAATGATGTAAGTTGAATAACCGTGTTTCATTTTTTTTTTTTTTTTTTTTTGTGGCTAAGAAAGTTAAAATTGTCGAGGGAGTCAAGTGTGCGGGCATACAGTAATAATGATGTAAGTTGAATAACCGTGTTTAATTTTATTTTTTTTTTTTTTGTGGCTCAGAAAGTTAGAAATTGCCGAGGGAGTCAAGTGGGCATACAGTAATAATGATGTAAGTTGAATAACCGTGTTTCATTTTTTTTTTTTTTTTTTTTTGTGGCTAAGAAAGTTAAAAATTGTCGAGGGAGTCAAGTGGGCATACAGTAATAATGATGTAAGTTGAATAACCGTGTTTAATTTTATTTTTTTTTTTGTGGCTAAGAAAGTTAAAAATTGCCGAGGAGTCAAGTGGGCATACAGTAATAAATGATGTAAGTTGAATAACCGTGTTTCATTTTTTTTTTTTTTGGTGGCTCAGAAAGTTAAATATCGTTGAGGGAGTCAAGTGGGCATACAGTAATAATGATGTGTTGAATAACCGTGTTTAATTTTTTTTTTTTTTTTTTTTTGTGGCTAAGAAAGTTAAAAATTAAGTTGAGGGAGTCAAGTGGGCATACAGTAATAATGATGTAAGTTGAATAACCGTGTTTCATTTTTTTTTTTTTTTTTTTTTGTGGCTAAGAAAGTTAAAAATTGTCGAGGGAGTCAAGTGGGTACACAGTAATAATGATGTAAGTTGAATAACCGTGTTTAATTTTATTTTTTTTTTTTTTTGTGGCTCAGAAAGTTAGAAATTGCCGAGGGAGTCAAGCGGGCATACAGTAATAATGATGTAAGTTGAATAACCGTGTTTAATTTTTTTTTTTTTTTTTTTTTGTGGCTAAGAAAGTTAAAATTGCCGAGGGAGTCAAGTGGGCATACAGTAATAATGATGTAAGTTGAATAACCGTGTTTAATTTTTTTTTTTTTTTTTTTTGTGGCTAAGAAAGTTAAAAATTGTCAGAGGAGTCAAGTGGCATACAGTAATAATGATGTAAGTTGAATAACCGTGTTTCATTTTTTTTTTTTTTTTTTTTTGTGGCTAAGAAAGTTAAAAAAATTGTCGAGGGAGTCAAGTGGGTAATAGTGTCAATGATGTAAGTTGAATAACCGTGTTTCATTTTTTTTTTTTTTTTTTTTGTGGCTAAGAAAGTTAAAAATTGTCGAGGGAGTCAAGCGGCATACAGTAATAATGATGTAAGTTGAATAAATCGTGTTTAATTTTATTTTTTTTTTTTGTGGCTCAGAAAGTTAGAAATTGCCGAGGAGTCAAGTGGGCATACAGTAATAATGATGTAAGTTGAATAACCGTGTTTTCATTTTTTTTTTTTTTTTTGTGGCTAAGAAAGTTAAAAATTGTCGAGGGAGTCAAGTGGGTATGCCAGTAATAATGATAAGTTGAATAACCGTGTTTAATTTTTTTTTTTTTTTGTGGCTAAGAAAGTTAAAAATTGCCGAGGGAGTCAAGTGGGCATACAGTAATAATGGACAAGTTGAATAACCGTGTTTCATTTTTTTTTTTTTTTTTTTGTGCATAAGAAAGTTAAAAATTGCCGAGGGAGTCGAAGTGGGCATACAGTAATAATGATGTAAGTTGAATAACCGTTTTTCATTTTTTTTTTTTTGCGTGCAGGTAAGTTAAATTATGATTAGTAATTTTATTCACTCTTCATCAGTCAGTCTCAGCAGCTGACTGATGAAGAGAGCAATTTAAAAGATTTATTGAAAAAGTTTGTACATAAATTTAACTTGTTAAGATTTATTACTTGTTTTCGTATTTCCAATTTATTTAACTCATATGTTTTCAGATATATTCTGGTCTAATGAGCCATACGCAAAGTATTTTCTTATTCTTTTAACAAGCTTTCTCTCCGAAGGAGAAAGTCTCATTGGGATTTGTTTAAGGGCAGGGTCCCAAGTCCTCAAATTGCGTTCACCCTAGTCGAGTTGAGCCGGCTTTCTCTCCGAAGGAGAAAGTCTCATTGGGATTTGTTTAAGGGCAGGGTCCCAAGTCCTCAAATTGCGTTCACCCTAGTCGAGTTGAGCCGGCTTTCTCTCCGAAGGAGAAAGTCTCATTGGGATTTGTTTAAGGGCAGGGTCCCAAGTCCTCAAATTGCGTTCACCCTAGTCGAGTTGAGCCGGCTTTCTCTCCGAAGGAGAAAGTCTCATTGGGATTTTAAGGGCAGGGTCCCAAGACCTCAAATTGCGTTCACCCTAGTCGAGTTGAGCCGGCTTTCTCTCCGAAGGAGTAAGTCTCATTGGGATTTGTTTAAGGGCAGGGTCCCAAGTCCTGCGCTGTTATTTAACCATAACTGGAGGGAAGGGACGGATTAATACCTTTCACAATGGCACCAGTGAGAATCGAACTCACGACTCAATTGTCATGATTCTAGCGAATCAAGATTGCTAACCATTACACCACGTGGTCGTGCCCCACGGGTAGTATAGATGAAAAGAGTAAGAAAAAGGAAAATGAACGAAACTACGAACTACCATTAAAGAATAATTAAGCCAATTAGTTTTTAAAGATAAAATCAGCAGATCTTTAAATCTAGCAACCAGACTGGCAACAAAGTTTCACCTGATTTTACAGATAAATCTACCAAATCGCACTTCTCGCCCATGAAACACATTTTCGTAGACTTGCTTTCCTGACGTCTAGAGCCTCCAGGAATTTAAATGGACAGATTGGGGTCCATAGCCTTGGCTGGCAACCAGTCTACCGCAGAAAGCAATGGCAACCTACTGCTGGATAATATTCAGCCCAGTCAGTCATGTCTCTTTCGAGACATAATCGCACCAAAGCGTGTATCACGTATTTTTTTTTTATCATTTCACCCCGAGCAAGGAAGAAATGCCACTGATGTGCAGGGGGTTACATAAATGTAAAAAGATTAATTAGAAAAGAGTAAGGAGTACAAACTAGTTAGAAAGGAACAATAGAAAGCTGAGAAAGCAGGTGCGATGACAGATACATAGGTGGAGAGAAAGGGAAGGTTATACAGGGGTGGGGAGAGAGCTAGAGTCCAGTGGTTAGTAGATGAGTATTGACTTTGCATTTAAATTTCTGGAGGTTGTAGCCGTCAGGAAAGCAAGAATACGGGAGCGAGTTCCACATGGCACTTAACTGACAGACTGAATATAATAGTTGGAATCATGATCAAGGTTTCTACTAGGCATAAAGTGGGAGATCAGTTTATTACTTCATAACTATATAAAACTGATAAAACTATTTCCTAGAGGGGAAAATAAATAGATATAAAGGACCAGACTGAGATAGATAGATAGATAGATAGATAGATAGATAGATAGATAGATAGATAGATAGATAGGAAGTTAGGTGTATTTCAGGCGAACCATTATCAGCTTCCGTCTTTATTGTACAGAAGATTTTACACCTTTTATATTCATATATTTTAATATATTATTATTATTATTATTATTATTATTATTATAAATGAAGTCCGTCCATGTCGACAGTGAAGTCCGCTCTACAAATGAGAAAAATGAAAATTGAAGAAATTATTGTCTGATGACGTTGATGGCTGCGAAGACCAAATTGAGACGCACATTAATGTACACTTGTTAGACACTGAATGCCGACACTTTATAGCAATGACCCAAACACCAGATGATCATGGAAATTTCTGGTTTGAGTTCGGCTCGCTTCGAATCTTTCAATGGCTTGACGTCCTGGTACCTTCCATCTCTATCGATTGACTGCTTTAAGTTCCAGTTCCGCAGGGTATATGACGCATTATTTTAGCATTACGTCCATGTTGCCTTACAGACGCTTCTTTTTTTCTGTCCTCTAACATGATGTCCTCTTCGGGCATCGTGATAACATGATCTCGTGCTACCCAACAACCGGAAGGATGATCAATATTGTCAGCCAAACGAATTCGAGGCTCCACTCCGGAATTTTTATCTGGATTTACTACAATAGTTTTTTTTTCCGTGTGTGAATATTAAACCAGTGTGTGAATCAGTTCGTCCTTCCGTCTAATATTTAACCAATGACATGATTCAATTCAGTTTCAAGTATCCTTTCGCCGAATGTTAAACCAGTAACATTAATGAATTCTGCAGCCGTATCCATTAGGCAAATTCTTAACCAGTGAGATGCATCAATTCGGATTACTGTGCAACTTTGCCTCTAATGTTTAACCAGTGAGATTATTCATTTCTGCTTCCCGAGTCCTTCGGCTTTTTTTAATCATCTCACCCAAAGCAAGGTATTCCACTGCCACTATTGCGCATGGGGCTACATAGGGGAAGGTAAAGAGAAGGAGTGGTTAGACATAGGGAATGTCAGGAGGAAGGTGACAGATGAGTAAGGATACCGAGGATGAAGGTTGGGAAGATGGGAAGAGTGTTTGATAGAATGTGAGCAGGTTAGTGTGTTAGGAGGTGTCTATTGACCTTACATTTGAACTCCTGGAGATTGTAGCCGTCGGGGAAGCAATCGTGTGGAAGAGAATTCCACAGTCGGGAAGTGCGAGATATGGCAGCAGTATTCAATGCACGGGCGGATGGTAGATTTATATATGTGCAGGATAGATTTAGACGGAAAAAACTTCCGGGCCCTACACAGAGAACCGACTTTCATAGCAGCGGATTTAGCAATGGATTCGATATAGTCATTCCATTTGAGGTCCGCTGAAAGTGGGAGACCAAGGAGGCGTAGTGTTTTACTCTCTGGGAGGCAAACCTTGTCCATGCTAATGCTAATAGTCTGAATCTTAAACCAGTCTTTTAGTCGGATATTTAACCAATAAGATAAATCTATTCAGCTTCAAGTTTCTTTCGCGTTTAAGGTTTAATTAGCGAGATAAATCAATTTGGCTACCCATGTCCCTTCGACTAATTTTTAAACAGTGAGATAAATAAATTCGTCTTCCCCTGTCCTTTTGTTTAATGTTTAACCAGTGAGATGATACATTAGTGCTTACAATATCCTTTCGTCTGATGTTAAACCAGTGAGGTGAATCAATTCGGTTTCTTGTGTACTTTTGCAAGGCAGCGGAGGTTCAAAATCTAGATACTACTTTTCCTAGATTAACTACTTTTCTAAGATGACTAGTTCGATCTTCCCGAAAAAGCTAGATATGAGGCGCCAGTTATCCGTTTTCACCGCCCCCACCTACTTGGAGCTTCTCTTAATTTTAAGCTGTTTCATTTGCATTTTATGTAAGGATTTTATAAAAAGTTATGAAAACCATTCGACAAATATAATATACTTCTATAAGCATTACATGCACAATGTGTTCCAGAAGGACAAAAAATAACCGTTCGTATATATATATATATATACGTAATGTGATAATGTGATAGATGCCGACTTGGCATATAATTTCTGTAATATATATATATATATTACAGAAATTAACGAAGATTAACGAAACTCATTATAAACAACAGACAATTTGAAATTATTAGTTTGAACATTATTTTTGATCGGTCCTCGTATTTAAGAAGATGTTCTGTTTATAATCAAACAGTACAATATATTTATCTCTACCGGCCAGATTATTTACGATAATTCCTTTCGAGACATGATCGCCCAATGCGTGTAACACGTATGGCACTTTGACTGACTCAGTTGAAGTCCTTGCCTTTACTTACGCGCAAATACGCTTGCAAAAGATATTAGTCCGTCTCTTCCCCTCCAGTTATGGGTTAAATAATAGGAAGATTGGGTTCTGTTGCCATGGCTGGCAACCAGTCTACCGCAGAAAGTAATGGCATCCTACTGCGGGATAATCTTCAGCCCAGTCAATCATTTCTCGAAAGAGACATGAGCGCCCAAACGTGTATCACGTATGACACTTAACTGACTGACTGGATTTATTTAAGCGCGATGGTGATGGGTAGATAAAGTAGATGTGGCGGTGGATGTTGAGGAGTTATTACTGTTTCAGCTGTGATATACGAGGCCCATTTAGTAGCTTTCTGACTTTTTAGGGGAGGTAATCACAACTATCATAGATTATTTAATTTTACTATATAATTGCTATATATTGAATAATCTTACCTGCCAATTTTTGTGTTAGGACGAATAAAACATATTCCAAGGGAATTAACCCTTTCTGGTTCCCAAACAGAGTACCTCCCTTTTCACCTCTGAAAGTGGGTACACACGTGATCAACGGCACATTTAGGCGTGGGACGCATGAGGGAACAGACTTGGAATATGACCATCAATGGTTAAAGAACGCATGTAAGTTCTTCTGCCCTAATGGTTGTGACACACAACCCGATAACTTGGGACTGATACCGCATGTCCATATTTTGTAATGTTTCTCCATGTAAAATGAATGTATCTTCCAGTTAACCGTGAGTAGACATCTACTTTTCTTGCGTTCCATGCATTTTCTCCATGTGTTGCACACGCACACACACACACACACACACACACACACACACACACACACACACACACACACACACACACACACACACACACACACACACACACACATATTCGTTCACGGACCATGAACCATACTGTGAATTAAGGCATTTTAGTTATGAGACAAAAACCCCGTTCTAACACTTTGCTTCATGTAAAAGTAAAACTCTTCTCTTTTTTCCGTTTCAGTTTTCTGTCATAACTACACGCTTAGGCGATCAAAGAGACATGACTCACTGGGCAGAAGATTTCCCCGTAGTAGGTTGCCATTACTTTCTGCGGTAGACTGGTTGCCGACCAAGGCTATAGAACCCAATCTGTCCTGTTATTTAACTCATAGCTAGAGGGAGATGATATGTATTATATTATTAAGTAGAAATTAGTGGGGGATCAGTTTATTACTTCATAACTATATAAAACTGATCCCCCACTTTGTGCCCATTAGACGCCTTAATCATGTTTCCAACGATTACATTCAGTCAGTTAAGTGATATACGTGATACACGCTTAGGCGATCATGTCTTGAAAGAGACATAACTCACTGGGCAGAAGATTTCCCCGCAGTAGGTTGCCATTACTTTCTACGTTAGACCGGTTGCCAATCAAAGCTATAAAATCCAATCTCTCCTGCTGGAGGGAGAAGCAACAGATTAATACCTTTCCCGGGAGTCAGTCAGACAGTCAGTTAAATGCCATACGCTTTGGTCGATCATGTCTAGAAAGAGACATGACTCACTGGGCAGAAGATTATCCCGCGGTAGGTTGCCATTACTTTCTGCGGTAGACAAGTTGCCAATCAAGGCTATAGAACCCAATCTGTACTGTTATTTAACCCATAACTGGAGCGGAAGAGACGGATTAATACTTTTCCCAAGACAATTTGTGCGTAAGTGAATACAAAGAATTGAACTGGAATTCGAACTCAACTCCCCGGTTTCTCGCTCCGAGCCGATATCCACTGCACCATAACGCACATCCAACGCTTTGTCATAACTTTTTTTTATAATCATCTCACCCCAAGCAAGGCATTACTGCCACTGGTGCACAGGGGTTACATAACAGAGTGCAGTGAAAAGAGAACAGATCTTAGTAGGAGAATGGGTAAGAGAAGGACTGGAACGCTGGTCTGAAGAGAGCTGCGTGAGGGTAAAGTGCAAAGGGGGGAAGAACAAGGTACGGAGTACCAGGGTAGGGATGGAAGTCAAGGAAATAAGATGGCTTTTGATGTTGCATTTAAACTCTTGGAGATTGTGACAGTCAAAGAAGCAAATACACAGGAGGGAATTCCACAGGCAGAAAATGCGAGAAAAAAACAACTGATAAAGTAGAAGATACGGTTACACTTGATTCCCTGTAAAAGAGTGGGACCTTGTTGCTAGTCTAGTAGCAAGAGTAAATTCAAGGAAGATCATGTATTTAAAATATTAATTGAAAATGAAAGATTATCTATTAATTTGACTTATAGATACTCATCAGTCCAATAATGTGAAAACTGGTTATAAATACGCAGATGATATAGTGCTGATAGCAGATACAGATAGCAAACTAGAAGACCTCCTACAGAAGGTAGCTGAAGAAAGCGGATAGAAAGGACTACAATTAAACTACAGGAAAACTGAATGCATGGTCATCAGTAAAAAGAGGAGCCCAAAATGCCAACTACAGGCTGGGGATACTAAGACCAAACAAGACACAGAAAGGAAACTACAAGACCTCCTACAGAAGGTAGCTGAAGAAAGCGGATAGAAAGGACTACAAATAAACTACAAGAAAACTAAATGCATGGTCATCAGTAAAAAGAGGAGCCAAAAATGGCAACTGCAGGCAAAGGATACTAAAATCAAGCAGGTGCAGAAATTTAAATACCTGGGAAGTGTTCTAACATAAGACGGAAAGTGCGACACTGAGATCCGAAGGCGAATCGGCATGGCGGAATGTAATAGTTGGAAACATGATTAAGGCGGCTAATGGGCATGAAGTGGGGGATCAGTTTTATATACTTATGCACTAATCAATGCATTCCAAAAGCGTAGTAGAGTATTGAGAGACAGGAAGATTTCGCCAGAAACAAAGAAGTGAGTACTGGATTGCTATGTGATGCCTGTCCTTCTATATGGTAGCAAAAATTTAAAAAAGATTTAGAAATTTAAATACCTGGGAAGTGTTATAACAGAGAATAGAAAGTGCGACACTGAGATTCGAAGGTGTATTAGCATGGTCAAGGAGGCATTCCAGAAGCTAAGCAGAGTATTAAGAAATAGGAAAATTTTGCTGGAAACAAAGAAGAGAGTACTGGATTGCTATGTGATGTCAGTTCTTCAATATGACAGTGAATGCTGGACAATATCATCAAAGAATGAAGAAAAAACTTGAAGCAGCTGAAATGTGGTTCTCCAGAATCATACTATATATAAAGTGGGGAATCAGTTCCGTATTACAATCAATAGATATACTGACCCCTCACTTTGTGGTCACAGCAGTTTCTATGCATTTATATTCCTGAGATCCAAAAGCTCAAGGATGCATTCCAGGAGCTGAGAAGAGTGTTAAGGGACAGGAAAATTTCGCTAGAAACAAAGAAGAGAGTACTGGATTGCTATATGATGTCTGTCTTTCTATATGGTAGAAAATGCTGGACAATCTATTCAAAGGAGAAAGAGAGAGACTTGTAACAACCGGAATGTGGTTCTACAGAAGGATGCTGAGGATGCTATGGCCGGAACATGTGAGCAACAATGAGATTTAGGGGAGTATAGAAACAAAAAGGAAACTAATACTTGACACCAGGAAACGACAGCTGAAGTTCCTGGAACATGTAATGAGGAAGATGGGTTTGGAGAATTTAATACTCACTAGTCAAATAGAAAGAAAAAGAGACAGGAAAAATCAACGCGTAACATACTTGATTGGCTTGAACAAGTTGATGGGGTTTGGGTGGGGTAACAGAATGCTAAGAGCTTCTAGGGATAGAGAAAAGTGTAAAGCCATGCTCGCCTACGCCCTGAAGAGACACGGAACAAAGAAGAAGAAGAAGAAGGTTAAACCAACATTCACTAGAGACAAAGAAAAGAGTGCTGGATTGCTATGTGATGTCGGTTCTTCACTACAGCAGTGAATACTGGACAATATCATCGAAAATGAGGACAAGACTTGAAGCAACTGAAATGTGGTTCTACAGAAGCATACCGGATATAAAGTGGGGGATCAATTCCATATTACAATCATTATGTAAACTGACCCCACACTTTGTGGTCACAGCAGTTTCTATACATTTATATTTCTGAGATCCAAAACCACAAGGATGCATTCCAGGAGCTGAGAAGAGTATTAAGAGACAGGAGACATTCACTAAAAACAAAGAAGAGAGTACTGGATTGCTATGTGATGTCAGTTCTTCAATATGGCAGTGAATGCTGGACAATATAATCGAAAATGAGGACAAAACTTGAAGCAGCGGAAATGTGGTTCTAGAGAAGGATGCTGCGGATATCGTGGACTGAGCATGCAAGCAAAGACGAGGTGTTGGAAAGAATGGCAACAAAAAGGAAATTAATACTGAGCATCAGGAAGAGACAACTGAAGTTCCTGAGACACGCAATGAAGAAGGAGAGCGTGAAGAACCTGATACTGACAGGCCAGATAGAAGGAAAGAGAGACAGAGGAAGGCAGCTGATAACATATTTGCAGGGCCTGATGAGGTGGATGACGGAACGGGGGTTGCGAGGGCGTAACAGGAGCAAACATACTAAGAGCCACCAGGGATAGGGAGACGTGGAGAACCCTGATCGCATACGTCCTGAAGGGACAGGGCACATAGAAGAAGAAGAATTTACGGTGTTGAACGTAGTGAGAGTTCACTTTTAGCATCGACATCTCCAAATCTGACAACCTTTTAGCTTTAGCGTTGAAATCGCAGTCTAATTTAGTATGTATCCAATAATGGTTTGCCGAAGCTATATAAATGAATTCTACGTCTAAGGTACAGCTGTATGCAATCAAAAATATAACCGTATTCGAATAAATTACTTCGGAGTCGAAATGTCAGCACTAATGCGTTTGACTTGGAAGAGATTACTGGCTACAAATACACGGTGGAGTATTTCGCCCAATTGGTCTCGTCAAATCTTCCAAGTTCATCTCATTCGCAACCTGTCTGGAAGTGCCGACGCTTTCTACGACAAGTGACAAGAAAGGATGAATATCTGTTTTTGTATTTATTTAATCTTCGGAGTGAAAATTTTTCTCATTTGAGTGACGTCGTCGTCAACCGAATAAAGAATAAAGAAAAGAAGACCTACTTGTCGGTGTGTAAATCTGATAAAAAATGGCGGCAGTTTGCTTGAAGTTAATTTACATTGGAGTGGCGCAAGCTCCATACCTTTGTGTCACCGCGGCAAGACGTTGGCAAACCCGTTTGCAGCGGTTCATATTATTTGTCATTTAACCTTCTCTTTCCCAAAGCTTCACTTTTTATATATTTTCGCTGTGATTCCTACCTTCTACATTCCAAAGACTGGGTAGAATATTCAAAGACAGGAAAATTTCGCTGCGAACAAGGGAGAGAGTCCTAGATTGATTTCTGTCCTTCGATATGGCAACGCGTAGTGGACAATCTCATCAAAGTTGAAGGAAAAAAACTCGCAACAATCGACATGTGGTTCTACAGAAGAATACTGAGGATATCAGGGACAGAAGATGTTAGTAACGACGAGGTTATGGAAAGGATGTAAACGAAAAGGAAACTTATTCTTGACATCAGAAAAAGGCAGCTGAAATTCCTGGAACATGTAATGAGTAAGGAAGGCTTGGAGAATCTGACACTCACAGGACATAGAGAGAAACGGGGACAGGGAAAAGCAACGCATGATGTGCTTGAGAAAATGGAGGTCAGATAAGAGTTTGGAAGGAGTAATAAGAAAAAAAAGTTAAGAGCTACAAGCCATAAGGATAATTGGAGGGCCATGATCGCCTGCGTCCTAAAGGGACAGAGCGTATAGTTGAAGAATCCGTTTTAAGCTATCTGGCATCAAAATTTCGTCAATTTATATTTTTGCTAGCTAGAGAGGACCCAAGATGACACGTCAGGATTTGTTATTGGAAGCCACAACTTGAACAACATAAGGTATGCAGATGATACAGTGCTGATTGCAGACACGGAAAGGAAACTACAAGAACTCCTACAGAAGGTATCGGTGGAGAGTGACAAAAAAGGACTACAAATAAACTTTAAGAAAACTGAATGCATAGTCATCAGCAAAAGGTGCAACCCAAAATGCCAAATACAGGTGGGGGATACCAAAATCAAGCAATTACAAAAATTTAAATACCTAGAAAGTGTTCTAACAGGAGATGGAAAGTGCGACACAGAAATCCGAAGGCGAATTGGCATGGCAAAGGACGCGTTCCAGAAGCTGATTAAAGTACTAACACACAGGAAAATTTCACTAGAAACAAAGAAGAGAGTGATAGATTACTATGTGATGTCAGTTCTTCAATACGTCAGGGAATGCTGGACAATATCATCAGAGATGAAGGAAAAACTTGAAGCAACTGAAATGTGGTTCTACAGAAGCATACCGGATATAAAGCAGGGGATCAGTTCCATATTACAATCAATATATAAACTGACTCCTCACTTTGTGGTCACAGCAGTTTCTATACATTTATATTCCTGAGATCCAAAGGCACAAGGATGCATTCCAGGAGCTGAGAAGAGGATTAAGAGACAGGAGACATTCACTAGGAACAAAGAAAAGAGTGCTGGACTGCTACGTGATGTCAGTTCTTCAATACGGCAGTGAATGCTGGACAAAATAATTGAAAATGAGGACAAAACTAGAAGCAGCGGAAATGTGGTTCTACAGATGGATGCTGCGGATATCGTGGACTGAGCATGCAAGCAAAGATGAAGTGTTGGAAAGAATGGCAACAAAAAGGAAATTAATACTGAGCATCAGGAAGAGACAACTGAAGTTCCTGAGACACGCAATGAAGAAGGAGAGCGTGAAGAACCTGATACTGACAGGCCAGATAGAAGGAAAGAGAGACAGAGGAAGGCAGCGGATAACATATTTGCAGAGCCTGATCAGGTGGATGACGGAACGGGTGTTGCGAGGTGTAACAGGAGCAAACATACTAAGAGCCACAAGGGATAGGGAGACGTGGAGAACCATGATCGCATACGTCCTGAAGGGACAGGGCACATAGAAGAAGAAGAAGAAGAAGATGTTAAACTAAACACTGATTATTGTCACTGTTAATGACACAAATTTAATGCCACGTCTCAGCGGAATCAAGCGTAAGTTCCTGAGACACGCAATGAGGAAGGAGAGCGTGGAGAACCTGAGACTGACAGGCCAGATTGAAGGAACAAGAGACAGCGGAAGAGACAGCCATTAGACGGTCACAACATTGAACCGTCGTTCCGTTTTGCGCTGTTTACGGCTGAGGCAACTACCCGTCTTTCTTTAATAAACAGGAGAAAACAACCGAGTTGTACGGAATTTGAATGCAGTCGATTCTATTTTCCCTGTCGACCCCTGTTACGACATCCGGGTATGTAATAAGGGCTAAATAATCTTAGTGAACTGTTAAAATAAATCTGGTACCCTCACTACACATATTTACTTGTGTTGCTAGATTGGCATCAGGGTCTCATTCTTTTATCGTCGAAATAGTTAAATGTAACTTCCTCTTCTACTCTAACAGTTTCTTTTCTCGCGCTTTATCATTTGTGAAACTTGTTCCCATTTGTTTGCTTCCCTGATAGCTACAATCTCGTACAGTGTAAATGCAACGTCGATTGCTATATTTTATCTGCTTGATTCTTATCCATCTCTCATTTTTCCTTCGACATTCCCCCTACCTTTTTTATTCTCTCACTGTAGCCCCCTGCGCACTAGTGGCATTCCTTCCTTACTTGGGGTGAAATGATTATAAAAAAAAAACAAATTTCACCACACCTTCGCGAGACTTACTGATAGTTTTAATCTAAATCTAAACTTATTTATAAATGGAACTTTGTCTCTGTGTGTGTGTCTGTGTGTCTGTTACCTATAGACTCCGAAACGGCTGAACAGTTTTCTTGAAAGTTTACACAGTTGTACTATAAGCATCTGCGAGTGTTCTTAGCGAGGCTTTTTGTCGAGGTACCCCCGATAAATATAAAAATTCGATAATCGAAAAAATAGGGTTATAGAAGGAGTGGTCCGATTTTAATCAAATTTGATACACTCATAGACAAAGACATAAGAAACGATATTCAGAAGATTCAAGGTTGCAGTTCTTACAATAGTGCAGAAAATCAATATATATAAAGGCAAGATGTTTGTGTGTGTGTCTGTTTATCTGTCTGTATGTCTGTATTTTTTTCAGCTCTTTTATTTTAGTTTTTGCTACGGGTTCGGTTCTAAGTAGGTATAATTGTAGTTCTTAGTCTCAGCCATGATACCATTTACTCAGAGGACTTATTTAACCTTCAAAATTCAGTTTACGACGAAAAAAACTTATTTGATATCGATACCAGGAAATCAAAATTTGACTTACATCCATTCATTTTTCTTTCAGTCTACGATTTCGCTTTAACTAGAAACAACTATTACTTTTTAGCCAACGTCCAAGGAGTCTGAGCTCCAGGACCATGGATTAGTTTTAAAGCTTTCATTACATCCGAGCAACGTTGGGCTATACTGCTAGTCTTTACTAATTTTGATTATGTATGCTAATCTCTGCTGCAGATAATAACCATGATTTCAATAACAACATTGCATATAAAAGCCTAGTTATTTGTGTTTGCTAATATTTATTTCATTCCTCAATTAATTTTAATCCATTATGCCAAAAATTAAAACGAACTTTGAAAGAAGAAAATAGGACCTTAAATGATGAATGGGAATTGCAATATCTTTATTTCGTGTTTAATAGTGATAACATGTCTTCCTTGTTTTGTGATATTGCAATTACAACAGCTAAAAAATACTATGCGCATCCACGTGATGCTTTTCATGAAGACAATAAATATGCTAAATTGGCGTGTAAAGCTCAAAGGATTGCAGTGCAGAAACTAAAGGATGGAAAGCAAAGGCAGAGACACGACTTCTGCTCCGATGAATTTAGATCACTGGTGCCCCCTAGGTACGAATTTGCATGAGATATTAGATTAGCAACTGGGTCCCACCATTTTACAGTGAAACCGATAAAATGTAACCGCAATTTCTACTCCAACAGCTTCTTTTCTCGCACTTCCCGCCTGTGGAATTCCCTTCCACATGATTGCTTCCCCGACAGCTACAATCTCCAGGAGTTTAAATGTAAGGTCAATAGACACCTCCTAACACACTAACTCGCATCCATTCTCTCAAACACTCTTCCCATCTACGCAACACTCAGCCTCGATATCCTTACCCGTCTATCACCCTCCTCCTGACATTTCCTATATCTAACCACTCTTTCTCTTTATCTTCCCCTATATAACCCCTTGCACAATAGTGGCAGTGGAATGCCTTGCTTGGGGTGAAATGATTAAAAATAAAAAATTTTCCATTCTGTATTAAATTCAGGAGATCCTGCAACAGAAGCAAGCTATAAAGTTGAATATTTGCTTGGAAAAATAGATAAACCGTTCAGCGATACAGGCCCCATAAAGGAATGCATTGTAGAAGTTGTACAATGTTTAGATCCAGATAAAAGTAAACAAATATAAAAATGTGACTCTTACAAAAAGGACTAATACAAATCGACAGAAGGAACTGGCCACTAACGTAACAGAGAAGCTTCAAAATATAGTTAAAAAAAAAGAAAGAGAGAATCTATAATTCTCCATAGCTTTACATTAATAGACAGATTCCACTGATTCGACGTAAGCATTGTATTTTACTTGTGCAAAAACAGATGATTTTCGATTATTTGAAGAATTGCTTGCTTCAGGCGCCCTCAAAGAAAGACACGAGAAATATATAACTTCAAATGGAAATGTCATAAGGTTGAGCGAAATCTTACTAATTTGGTAATTGTCTGTGTATTAATGGTGCTCCAGCTAAGATGGCTAATATTGAAGGGTTCATCTAAAAAGGAAACCGTAGCTACAGATGCAATGATTTATGGTAAAGTTTTGATTTGTTCCCCGAAGGCCTTTACGTCGTCAAATTTTCCAAAACATCCTTAATTCCGTACAAATGCATATGCTGAACTCAAATCGATAATTGTTTATTAAAGAAAACTAGCTTTTTTCATGTTATCGACCAGAAAAAAATCGGACTATATTACACCCCATACCACCGTTCTCATATCTGATTCACCACTGAATGACTTGATAGTTATTTCGTCCTATTTACTTCCTTTGAGCAATTACTCCGCGACTTGTTTGGTTTCGGAACTCAATTTTCGCGTAGTAATTGCAAAAAGGAGGTAAAAAGGCCGCAAAATCGGCAAACTACGCGTGAAGTCATTCTGCAGTGAATAACATTTTTGAAGCGTGGTTACGGGGTGCGATAAACAGCGACAAGAAGTTCCATATTTGTTCGGAAAACAAATAAAAATTTTACCTGAATTCTGCACCAGCAACATCTCTGAGCAAGACTTATTTGAAATGACATCTTACAAAATATTATAAGTATTGGGAACTATATAAAAACCAATGCCATGAGACATTGTCAGTTTTGAAACCTTTTGAGACGAGATGACAAAGTAATTACTGTAGATATGCTCTATCACTAAAAATACGCTAGTTACTACAAGAACACGCGCTGGTCAAAATTATTGTCTTTACTTGAGCAAATAATTGTTTGTTTGTTTTTGAGGCTTAACGACCTATCAATCCGTATGGGATCATTTTAAGGTCATAACCAATGATTTTTGGGTAAGGTTATTTTATTTTTACAACATTTTTCTTTTCACGATTCATTGGGATTTGTTTTCAAGAGCAGGGTCCCCAGGTCCTACCCTTGTTATTTAACCCATAACTGGAGAGAATGAACAGATTAATACCTTTCCCAAGGGTACCAGTGCTTAAGTGAATGCAGGGTATTCAACTGGAATGTCGAACTCGGCTCACCGATTTCTCTTTCCGAGCCGATATCCACTGCACCACAACGCACAGCCGTCACTATACGATTACAGCATCTGGTATTTCCAAGCGGTCACCCATCTAAGCACTGACCAGGTTCAACGTTGCTTAACTTCGGTGATCGAGCGAGACCCAGTGTATTCAACGTGATAGGACGTAAGCCGCAAATAATTGACTTTTTAAAGAAAACAATAAGTTTTGTGAATTATCAGATACTAAATTTTACAAAGAAACTGCATAAGTGTGTGATGGAATGACCAAGCAAAATTGAGTTAAATATTTCGTTACTAGGCAGTAATAATCAATATCTAAACTTATTTATAAATGGAACTTTGTCTGTGTGTGTGTCAGTGTGTATGTGTCTGTGTGTGTCTGTCCGTTACCTATAGACTCCGAAACGACTGAACCGATTTTCTTTAAAATTTACACAGTTGTACTATTAGCGACTGCGAGAGCTCTTAGCTACGTTTTGCGTCGAGATACCCCCGATAAATATCGAAAATCGATAATTGCAAAAATCGGGTTATAAAAGGGAGTGGTCCGATTTTAATAAAATTTTATACACTCATAGACAAAAACGCAAGAAACGATATACAGAAGTTTCAAGGTTGTAGAAAATCGATAGTATATATATATAAAAGGCAAGATGTTTGTGTGTGTTTGTTTATCTGCCTGTATGTCTGTATTTTTTTCAGCCCTTTTATTTTAGTTTTTGCTTCGGGTTTGGTTCTAAGTAAGTATAATTGTAGTTCGTAGTCTCAGCCATGATACCATTTACTCAGAGGACTTATTTAGCCTTCAAAATTCAGTTTACAACGAAAAAAACTTATTTGATCAAATTTGATACACTCATAGACAAAGACATAAGAAATGGTATTCAGAAGTTTGAAGGTTGCAGTTCTTACAATAGTGCAGAAAATCGATAATATATATATATATATATATATATATATATATATATATAAAAGGTAAGATATTTGTGTGTGTCTGTTTATCTGCCTGTATGTCTGTATTTTTTTCTGCTCTTTATTTTAGTTTTTGCTTCGGGTTTTTTTTCTAAGTAGGTATAATTGTAGTTCTTAGTCTCAGTCATGATACAATTTACTCAGAGGACTTATTTAGCCTACAAAATTCAGTTTGCGACGGAAAACTTATTTGACATCGATACCGAAAATCAAAATTTGACTGACATCCATTCATTTTTCTTTTAATCTACTGGAAACAACTATTGCTTTTTAGCCTTTCGTGCCAACGTCCAAAGAGTCTGAGCTCCAGGACCATGGATTAGTTTTAAAGCTTTCATTACATCCGAGCAACGCCGGGCTATACTGCTAGTATGATATGTCCCAAAAAATTGTTTAATTTAGAAAGAAGTTTTTATTTCTCAAATTCATTTTTTGCTCAAAACTTTCCGAAGAACATTTTCCTTACTTGTCGAAAATACGTGTGTGAAAGTGAAGAGGATGTCTGTGAATCTTTTCAGGAATTCCAGTCAATTTTAGACTCATTAATAGAAGAAAGGATGCGCGTTGTGGTGCAGTGGATATCGGCTCGGAACGAAAAACCGTGGAGCCGAGTTCGAATTCCAGTTGAATTCATTGCGTTCACTTAAGCGCAAATACCCTTGGGAAAAGTATTAATCCGTCTCTTCCCTCCAATTATGGGTTAAATAACAGGACAGATAGTTTTATAGCCTTAGCTGGCAACCAGTGACCACAGAAAGTAATGGCAACCTACTGCGGGATAATCACTTGTCCAGTGAGTCATGTCTCATTCAAAGCATGATCGCCCAAAGCTTGTTTTATGTACGGCACTTAACTGACTGAACAGAAGAATACAGCAGAAGACTCAGTGATTTCGAAAAACATAATGTCGCTCTGAAACTTGCTTTTCGGTCTCACTAACTTAATATGTCAGAGGCTCCCAAACAGTTAAAAATGGTGCTTCCTGAGTTGAAAAATGACTGCTCCAAATGCATTGACTTTTTGTTATTTTCAATTTTATTTGTTGCATTCTGCACCAAAAACATCTCTGTGCTGCTATTTTAGATAACTTTCGTGGCTACATCACCCACAAAGGAATGAACTCTTCCAACCGTTATATATACCTCTCCTCACAAGAGGTGAGAGTAGATAGCCGGGAGATAGCCTAAGTAGCCTAAGAGTAGCCTGAAAGAGTAGCCTGAGGAGAACGCCCTGAACTCAGCCAAGAGTCGTCTTCGAACACTGCTTCCGTAACGATCATTACGAGTCCCAGTTCGAAGGTCGAATTACATAATAACCCATATTATCTTCCTACTAACAAAGTTCCAAATATTGTATTTTGCCGTGTTTAATATATATTTGTTATTTCCTATTTTGGTTGTTTGTATTATTCTTGCTGGACCTTTAACCGGGTCAACGACAATAACACTTTACAAAAGTATTTTGAATTATATATCGTGATTATATCATGAGGCATTGTCAGTTTCCGAACATGTTGATGATAGATGACAAGGTAATTAGTGTAGATTTGCCCTATCACTCAATAATGCGATGCTTATCATAAGGACAAGTATTGGTGAAAATTTTTATTTTACGAGACCAAATAATTGACTTAAAGGTATTTATCTGTCCCTTCCCACCAGTTATGGATTAAATAGCAAAACAAACTCGGTTCTATAGTCTTGGCTGGCAACCAGTCTACCAGCGCATGTAGTGACAACCTGTTGCGGGATAATTAAAAAAATGCCTACCTAAGATCTGTGGAGCGCATTCAGGGCACAGTGAAAACAATGTCACTGTTGGCCATCCAGTGCATCCCTGACTGTCTCCGGTAAGTTTCGGCCATGTCGTGCCGCCGGACCCAGAGGAAATGGGATGAGAGAGTGAGGCTGACGACCACGCGCAACTTTCCCTCATTCCACTTGGTGTGACCAAAAAGTTAAAAATAATTTTTACATTCCTGGTAGTACCCTCGTATTGGGATAGGAATCAACTTTGTTTGAAATATTTTTAAAAGTAAGTCATTTTTTGCTTAAATTTAAACTTTTCGTGTTTAATTGGATTTCTTTATTTTTTTTATTTTTAATTTAGCAAAAATCTCTTTGACTGGACTTTAACTAAATTAAAACTTAGCAATCCACCACCCTATGTTTGTTTGTTTGTTTTTTCTTTTTTTTTTCTTGGAGTAGATAGATCTAACTATCGCCCGGTTCACACACCACCCACGTCTATTGAACAGGTTAAGAGGCTCATCACTTGTTCCCTGTTTAGGATGTGGTTTCCGGTTTTCTCTTTTCCAATCTTTTCACTCTTTTCTTTTTTTTTTCTCAATTGGAGTAGATAGACTAAACTATCGCCCGATTCACACTCCACCCACGTCTATTGAACAGGTGAAGAGGCTCATCCCTTTTTCCCTGTTTAGAAGGTGGTTTCCGGCTTTCTCTTTTCCAGTTTTTTCACTCTTACATAGCCCCCTGCACATCAGTGGCGTTACCGCTATGCTCGGGGTGATATGCTTAAAAAAAATATATTTAAATCTAATTAAAACGCAAGTCATGACTTCTAATAGAAGTCGTGGTCTTCCTCGCCTGCGAGGGACGAACATAATCATATACATATATATATGATGTAAACTATCTATTTGTGCTGATGAGCCATTAAAAACCACCGCACATATCTGGATATTCCCGTACTTTCAAGAAAATAAAATTCATTTTTTATTCAAATTTAATATCATTTCTAATCATTTTCTGTTTATATTTCTTTTGAGATGCAAATATTAATGTTTTGACACCCGAGTCAAGAGTTTCTCATCGAAGGATGCAGAAAGTTTAAATTTGTATCGTATTGATTTTTTTTTAATCATTTCACCCCAAGCAAGGCATTCCACTGCCACTATTGCGCATGGGGCTACATAAGGGAAGGTAAAGAGAAAGAGTGGTTAGATATAGGAAATGTCATGAGGGTGATAGATGGGTAAGGATACCGAGGATGATGGTTGCATAGATGGGAAGAGTGTTTGAGAGAATGGATGCGAGTTAGTGAGTTAGGAGGTGTCTATTGACCTTACATTTAAGCTCCTGGAGATTGTAGACGTCGGGGAAGAAGTCACGTGGAAGGGAATTCCACAGTCGGGACGTGCGAGAAAAGAAACTGTTGGAGTAGAAATTGCGGTTACATTTTACCGGCTTCACTGTAAAAGGGTGGGATCTAATTGCTAATCTAGTATCTCGTGCAAATTCATACCTAGGGGACATCAGTGATCTAAGTTCATCGGAGCAGAAGCCGTGAAAGTATTTATAGAAGAGACACAGGGAAGCCACGTCGCGCCGGTGAAAGAGAGACTGCAGCCGGTCTGCCAAGTCTGTATCGATCACATTACAGATTCTCCGTTGGAATTTGTCAGGAACCTCGAGGAGAATAGCAGGGGCACACGACCAGATGTGGCAGCAGTATTCAATGCACGGGCGGATGGGAGATTTATATATGTGCAGGATAGATTCAGACAGAAAAGACTTCCGGGCCCTGTATAGAGAACCGACTTTCATAGCAGCGGATTTAGCAATGGATTCGATATATTTCATTCCATTTGAGGTCCGCTGTAAGTGCGAGACCAAGGAGGCGTAGTGTTTTACTCTCTGGGAGGCAAGCCATGCTAATGGGAGGTAGGTGCGATTTTCTATGGTGGTTAATTGATAGCAGCTTCGTTATGCAGATATTAAATCCGCCTCCATTACTGCTTTATCCTTCTGGAATAATTAAGTTTAGAATTCCTAAGCAGGGTAAGTTTTCAATGTTTATTGATTGTAAAACTTTCTTTTATAGGAATGCGTTTTTGTTTCATAGCACAACAAACTTCAAAGATTCAAGTCAGTCATACAAAAAAGCTCACTGATATACAGTACTGTACAAAAGTTTTAGGAAAAGAACAATTTTATCTTTTATGAGGCATCAAAATAAAGTTTAAAATCACCCCTGTCTTAACACATTTGCACGCACCAGTAGTGTGCAAAAGTATTAGGACAGGGGGTGATTTTCCTAAAAGTCTCACTGAAATTCAAATACAGAATGAAAAGCCTAATCTTTGTTAGAAATATTTAACTAAAAAGGAAGAGGGAGGAAGGCTTCGGAATTTGAATTGGACCTGATCTCAATCCTATTGAACATCTATGGGATATTTTGGATAAAAAAATTGATAAATCTAATGGTACTTTGCAAGACACATTTTGGGAACAAATACAAGCTGCTTGGCAGGAGATACCATTAGATACATTGAAGAAGCTTGTGATATCAATGCCTGACAGAATGAAGTGATCAAAACAAAAGGCTATTATGCTAACTATTAATATTAATTTTGTAACAAGTATTTTAAAGTATTTGTTAAGTAAATCAAATCAAATTACTTTAATTAAATTGTTTATTTTCTGTCAATGTGCCTCATAAAAAATAAAATAGTTCTTGTTCTAATACTTTTGCACAGTACTATATATATATATATATATATATATATATATATATATATATATATTTTCTAGACATATTCTATTAAATATAAGAGACAATGAATGTCTATTATGTTTAATCATGAGCCGTTCTAAACGTCGTATTTTTGCTTTAATTTCAGTTGAAAATGAAGACAAAAATTCTCCAACATTTGGATAATTATTTATTGGTTTTCTTCTAAGCTTTCGGCTCACATGAGCCATCTTCAGAGAGGTAGTTTAAACTGAAATATTATAAAATCCACCATCACCGACGATTTTATTTTGTGTTGACATAAAACTCCGCTTGGCAACGGCAATAGTTACCAAAAATAATAAACGCAGTTCTTAAGTTTGCGATGCGGTTTTATGACGTCACACCGCGGGATAGCGCGAAATGACAACAAAACCATCTAGTCAAATGCAATGTAATATGTTATTTCCTGTTTTAAAGTTGATTTTATTGAGTGTTGGTTGTTTTGATTTGATGTACATGGCCTCCAATATCTGCAGGTTCCTCTTACTGTGTGTATGAGTAAGGATCACCGTATTGTTGACCAAAATCTGTCTGATATTACCTACATGTTTATGTTTTTCAGAGAAATGTTGTTTAATAGTACTCTGATCAGAAAGATGACATGTAAGTCTACGGGAGAACGTGGTTGTGGTAAAACCAATATATGTACTAGGTTTTTGAGTAGTATCAGAGATGCAATCTCTGAATGGGCATGTAAATTGGTACACTACATTGGTTTTTTGTAAAGAATTTAGTTTAGTGCCTGTTGGGTTATTATAAACTATGAGGTCAATTGTTTTAAACTTTTTATAATATATAATGAGTTTAATTTGATTATTACTATCCACTGGTTTAACATTTCTACGTATTATGTTTTTGAGAGTTTTTTCATCTTGTTTATAATTATTATGTATATTTTGATGTAAACCATTATTAATATTATCATTATTGTTAGAGCTATTGTTAAGTTTGTTGAGATACATTTTAATTTGTTGATCAATAACGGAGTTAGGAAATCCATTATTAACTAGTGTTTGCTTAATGTTGTGTAATTCTTTATAAAATATAGATTTGGAAGAAGATATCATTTGTGTGCGTTGAAGTAAGTTTTTTATAACAGCTAACTTATATCGTTGGGGACATTCACTATTATAATTAAGAAGACACGAATTTATGCTAGTTGGTTTCCTATATAGAGAAGTAGTAAATTTATGTGTGCTAGAATCAATGAATACATCAAGGAATGGGAGTTTGTTATTAATATTAAGTTCTAATGTAAATTTGAGGACGGAGTGACTTTCAAATTTGTTTTTAAGATATTTAATTTGATCGATATCCTTAGCTAAAACAAAGATGTCATCTATATATCTTACATATATACAGGGTTTATTGTTGTCATTAATTATTTTATTTTCTAGATTTGCCATATAATAATTAGAAAAGAGGGGACCTAAAGGAGATCCCATCGCAATGCCATCTATTTGTGTATAAATATTGCCTAAGGGGTCGTGAAAGGGTACTTGTGTGGTGCATGCTAATAATAGTTTTTTTAATATAGTGGGTTTAATATTGATTGATGGGAGAGTAGCATGGTTGTATACATCACGGATAATGATGTCAATTGTTTCATGGACGGGAACATTTGTGAATAAGTTTTGAACATCCAAAGATGCAATCATTTGATTATTAGGTTTTACGGAATGGAGAATCTGTAAAAATTCGTCCGTGGAGTTAATGCTATATTTTCCAGGAAGATAGGGAGTAATTAGTTTGTTAAGTGTTTTGGAAAGGTTATATATTGGTGTGGGTATTTGAGAAATGATAGGTCGGAGGGGATGATCTTTTTTATGGATTTTTACATTTCCATAAAGGTAGCCGGGCTGATAATCACCTATAATCTTTTGAAGTTTATAGGATCCTATTTCAGCATTGTTTGCAGTAATAAGTTTATTAATATGTTTTTTAAGTTGGGTTGTGGTATTACAAGTTAATTTTTTAAATTTGTTGTGATCGTCGAGAATGGCCTGTAATTTTGAGTGATATTACTGTCTGTTTAAACAGGAATTACAAGAAATCAACACTGAAATTGTACACATCAAAGAAATTTTACAGTCTTCTACCACAAGTGAAAAATTCAAGGAAATATTGGATTTATTATACAATACAACACAAAAGGAGCATGAATCCCATAAACAAGTCATCCAAAAAAAGCTAAACAAATTATATAAAGGAAAAATACTCTTACCAAACATCAATGACAACTTCATTAACCTATCGGATTACCAACTTACTCCAGATGAAATAGAGTTCCTTAATCTCGGACCAAATTTTCATGTCGCACAGAAACCTAATTCAATGTTTAAACAAATGGAAATTGAAGCTTTATACCAACAAATACTTCAACTCGAACAGGACAACCATATTACTACACAGGTAGGCTTAAAAGAATTACTCAAAGCTGAATCAATCAAACACCGTTACCATATAAATCCTAATGATATTATAAATATGCCTCTCATAAAAGCAGCCACACATCTCAAAAATAACAAAAATATTGTTATCCGACGTGCCGATAAAACCAATACTTTTGTTATTTTAAACAGACAGGAATATCACTCAAAATTACAGGCCATTCTCGACGATCACAACAAATTTAAAAAATTAACTTGTAATACCACAACCCAACTTAAAAAACATATTAATAAACTTATTACTGCAAACAATGCTGAAATAGGATCCTATAAACTTCAAAAGATTATAGGTGATTATCAGCCCGGCTACCTTTATGGAAATGTAAAAATCCATAAAAAAGATCATCCCCTCCGACCTATCATTTCTCAAATACCCACACCAATATATAACCTTTCCAAAACACTTAACAAACTAATTACTCCCTATCTTCCTGGAAAATATAGCATTAACTCCACGGACGAATTTTTACAGATTCTCCATTCCGTAAAACCTAATAATCAAATGATTGCATCTTTGGATGTTCAAAACTTATTCACAAATGTTCCCGTCCATGAAACAATTGACATCATTATCCGTGATGTATACAACCATGCTACTCTCCCATCAATCAATATTAAACCCACTATATTAAAAAAACTATTATTAGCATGCACCACACAAGTACCCTTTCACGACCCCTTAGGCAATATTTATACACAAATAGATGGCATTGCGATGGGATCTCCTTTAGGTCCCCTCTTTTCTAATTATTATATGGCAAATCTAGAAAATAAAATAATTAATGACAACAATAAACCCTGTATATATGTAAGATATATAGATGACATCTTTGTTTTAGCTAAGGATATCGATCAAATTAAATATCTTAAAAACAAATTTGAAAGTCACTCCGTCCTCAAATTTACATTAGAACTTAATATTAATAACAAACTCCCATTCCTTGATGTATTCATTGATTCTAGCACACATAAATTTACTACTTCTCTATATAGGAAACCAACTAGCATAAATTCGTGTCTTCTTAATTATAATAGTGAATGTCCCCAACGATATAAGTTAGCTGTTATAAAAAACTTACTTCAACGCACACAAATGATATCTTCTTCCAAATCTATATTTTATAAAGAATTACACAACATTAAGCAAACACTAGTTAATAATGGATTTCCTAACTCCGTTATTGATCAACAAATTAAAATGTATCTCAACAAACTTAACAATAGCTCTAACAATAATGATAATATTAATAATGGTTTACATCAAAATAAACATAACACTATTAACTTATACTATTGCAACCAAATACATAATAATTATAAACAAGATGAAAAAACTCTCAAAAACATAATACGTAGAAATGTTAAACCAGTGGATAGTAATAATCAAATTAAACTCATTATATATTATAAAAAGTTTAAAACAATTGACCTCATAGTTTATAATAACCCAACAGGCACTAAACTAAATTCTTTACAAAAAACCAATGTAGTGTACCAATTTACATGCCCATTCAGAGATTGCATCTCTGATACTACTCAAAAACCTAGTACATATATTGGTTTTACCACAACCACGCTCTCCCGTAGACTTACATGTCATCTTTCTGATCAGAGTACTATTAAACAACATTTCCCTGAAAAACATAAACATGTAGGTAATATCAGACAGATTTTGGTCAACAATACGGTGATCCTTACTCATACACACAGTAAGAGGAACCTGCAGATATTGGAGGCCATGTACATCAAATCAAAACAACCAACACTCAATAAAATCAACTTTAAAACAGGAAATAACATATTACATTGCATTTGACTAGATGGTTTTGTTGTCATTTCGCGCTATCCCGCGGTGTGACGTCATAAAACCGCATCGCAAACTTAAGAACTGCGTTTATTATTTTTGGTAACTATTGCCGTTGCCAAGCGGAGTTTTATGTCAACACAAAATAAAATCGTCGGTGATGGTGGATTTTATAATATTTCAGTTTAAACTACCTCTCTGAAGATGGCTCATGTGAGCCGAAAGCTTAGAAGAAAACCAATAAATAATTATCCAAATGTTGGAGAATTTTTGTCTTCATTTTCAACTGAAATTAAAGCAAAAATACGACGTTTAGAACGGCTCATGATTAAACATAATAGACATTCATTGTCTCTTATATTTAATAGAATATGTCTAGAAAATTACTTGCTGCCTCGATATACTAAATTTATATATATATATATATATATATATACTAGATGTGATTGGTAAATTGTCGCAATTATTTTATTATTTCAAAGCAAAAGGCTATTATACTAAATATTAAATCTATTTTGTAACAACTATTTTTTCTTGTTAAAGTATTTGTTGAGTAAATCAAATAAAATTACTTTAATTAAATTGTTTATTTTCTGTCAATATGCCCCATAAAAAATAGTTCTTCTAATATTTTTGCACAGTACTGTATATCACATGACGCATCCTTCATATCGTAACATATGACAAGCACAGGTATAATAATTTCTGGAAGAGTAAGTCCTGATGTTCGCTCAAAAATTGAGAGAAGATTATCGAAAGTTCTGTAGAATGTGTGGAGATTTGACAGAAGATCAGATTTGAAACTTCTATCTATCTATCTATCTATCTATCTATCTATCTATCTATCTATCTATCTATCTATCTATCTGAGTCTCTGTTCATTATCTATCTATCTATCTATCTATCTATCTATCTATCTATCTATCTATCTATCCCAGTCTGTTCATATCTATCTATCTATCTATCTATCTATCTATCTATCTATCTATCTATCTATCTATCTATCTGAGTCTCTGTTCATTATCTATCTATCTATCTATCTATCTATGTATCTATCTATCTATCTATCGTTAATGCTATGTGATTTCTGTTTGAATTTCTAGAAAGATGCGTTATCATTATTTCCGTTCAGTCAAAGTTACATTTTAAGGCCACAATAACATGAGTAAATCAATTATATACGAATTTTGAACAAATATTAGCGACACGTGACATCTGCTGGTACGCTCACGCCACGCAAAAAGGCCGATTCGCTGCCGGCCTAACGGAATAGCAGCCACACTACGAATGGGTATCCCGCATCAATTCACATCTCAGCGTTGGTGATGCACAACTTACCGGTCAACGCACTGTACAGTTTACGCTATGTGTCACATTCTGTGTGGAAAGCAAATAAGAATATGTTCAGTTTAAGCATTTCGTAATCTGAAAAAATGTAACTCCAAATTACAAAGCGAATTCTCGGAAATATGCCGTGTTTCTAGAATATCTAAATCTAAATCTAAACTTATTTATAAATGGAACTTTGTCTGTGTGTGTGTGTATGTGTGTGCGTCTTTGTGTGTGTATTTCTCTGCGTGTGTATGTGTGTCCGTTAGCTATAGACTCCGAAACGGCTCAACCGATTTCTTGAACATTTACACAGTTGTACTATAAGCGTCTGCAAGTGTTCTTAGCTAGGTATTTTGTCTATTTTGAAAATCGATAATCGAAAAAATCGGGTTAGAGAAGGAGTGGTCCGATTTTAATTAAATTTGATAGACGCATAAACAAAGACATAAGAAACGATATTCAGAAGTTTCAAGGTTGCAGTTCTTACAATAATGCAGAAAATTGATAATATATATATATAAAAGGCAAGATGTTTGTGTGTGCGTCTGTTTATCTGCCTGTATGTCTGTATTTTTTTTCAGCCCTTTTATTTTAGTTTTTGCTTCGGGTTTGGCTCTAAGTAGGTATAATTGTAGTTCTTAGTCTCAGCCATGATACCATTTACTCAGATGACTTATTTAGCCTTCAAAATTCAGTTTACGACGAAAAAAACTTATTTGATATCGATACCAGGAAATGAAAATTTGACTTACATCCATTAATTTTTCTTTTAGTCTACGGTTTCGCTTTAACTGGGAACAACTATTGCTTTTTAGTCTTTCGTGCCAACGTCCAAAGAGTCTGAGCTTCAATACTATGGATTAGTTTTAAAGCTTTCATTACACCCGAGCAACGCTGGGCTATACTGCTAGTTTACGATATGTAGGAAGGGCAAAACTTTTTTCAACGTTCTGCATTTCTTACAAAAAAAAACAAAAACAAAAAAAAAACATTAAAATTAGATATTTTTGAATTTCTTAAAAATAAAAGAAAACATCTTATTAGCTACAATGTCTTTGATTTTATTTTTACCAAAAATAAGCTCGGAACTGAAAAAAGAAATAATCCTATAGCAGTATCATATTTTTTCGTGAATATAATCATCAGCTGCAGTAATTACTGTTTTAGAAATTCTTTAGAAATTCTTTTGGTATGTCGTGGATCCAGTTAAGAGTCCAGCAAGAAATAATACAAACACTAAAATAGGAAATAACGATACATGTATTAAACACAGCAAAATACAAATACGTGTTAGTGGAACAAATAAATACGGGTTAGGAAGTAATACAGTAATTCAGGACTCGCAATGGTCGCACAGTAGCAGTCTTCGTTATCCCTGCCTATCGTTCTCCGCTGATCTGCTTATACTGATCTGCTGCGGATCTCTCACTCTCTCTGAGCTCTTGATCTCTCGATCTCTGAGCTCTGGTGAGGGGAAGTATATGTAGTTGTAGGAAGAGTTCAATCCGTTATAATGGGTGGTGCCATCATAACAGCTTCCAACAACAGTTTTTGAAAAAAAATACAGATGGCAGACTTAGCCAAGCATTCTTCAAAAAGCTCACTCTCACTCCACGGATATTCACTTTTCTACCTAATTCATTTCATACTTATTCGATGCGAGAGATCGAGGCGATTATTCAAGGTAATTTGACATAATTTAATAAAGTGTTTGTTTCGTTGTCTTGTTGAAAGATAAATTGTTTTTACAATTATGCGTAAATACAATGCTAAAACATGCTTTTACAAAATCGAAAGATATTTTTAGTTTTTAGAGTACCTTGACCTGAAACAAATCTTTTTAGAGTACCTTGACCTGAAACAAATCTTTTTAGAGTACCTTGACCTGAAACAAATCTCTTTAGAGTACCTTGACCTGAAACAAATCTTTTTAGAGTACCTTGACCTGAAACAAATCTTTTTAGAGTACCTTGACCTGAAACAAATCTCCAGCCTTTTCAAAAAGACTACTGAAGGATTACTGGTGAAAAAAATTATAAGGTTTCTCATCCAAAATATTTAAAATTTATAAAAGAGTCAATAATTTTTTTATAATCCTAAAATGTTTTTATCGCCCCAAGCAAGGCATTTTACTGCCACTGTTTTGCAGTGGGTTACGTAGGAGTAAAGTTATGAGAAAGAGTGACAGATTATAGGGGGTGTCAGGAAGTGGGTAAGAGAAGGATGAGAATACTGATGAGAGTGGAGTGGATGGAGAAAGGAGCCTGAAAGAGAGGATGCAGGTTAGTGAGATATGAGATGACTATTGACTTTACATTTAAATTCTTGGAGATTGTAGTTGTAGAATTGTAGAAAATGGAAGAGAGTTCCACAGGCGGGAAGTGCGAGGAAAGAAGCTGTTAGAGAAGAATTTTCGTTTATATTTTATTGGTTTCATAGTAAAAGGATGGGACCTAGTTGCTAATCTTGTGGCTCGAGTAAATTAATGTATAGAGGGCACCAGGGAGCTAAGTTTACTGGGGCAAAAGCCGTGAAAGTATTTGTAGAAGAGACACAGGGAAGCCACATCGCGCCGGTGAGAAAGCTGTATCTGAGCTGCCAAGTCAGGATCGATCACATGACAGATTCTCCATTGGATTTTGTCAAGGACCCCTAGATGGATAGTAGAAGCACCCGACCAGATATGGCATCAATATTCAATGCACGGGCGGATGGTAGATTTGTATATATGCAGGATTGTTTCAAACGGGAAAAACTTCCTGGCCCTACAAAGAGAACCGATTTTCTTAGCAGCTGATTTAGCTATGGATTCTGTATAGTCATTCCACTTGAGGTCTGTTGTGAGAGTTAACTCGAGGAGGCACAGTGTTTTGCTTTCAGGGAACATTTCTGGGAATATTTGAACATTTTGGTACTAAGACTGAGAAATAAAAGCAAATACACTGTGCTTTCTAAAATTTTATCTTAACAATGAGCAGGAAGAGGAAAACTAATCAGTAGATAGCGATTGACATTGCATTTAATTTTTTTGCAGATTAAAGCTGGCTGGAAAGCATCTAGTCGAAAGGGAGTTCCACAAGATAGAAATGTGAGTAAAATAAATTAATGAGATCTCAACACCAGTCTAGATCTGTTTAATTAAGTCTAAATTAAAAAAGACTAGGTACCATTGTGAAGGGCTCATTTCAAATAATTACCATGAAAGTATTTATAGAAAAAGCACAGAGAGGCAACTTTACAGCCCTGGGTAAGTGACTGATGCCGAGCTGCCAGAGCAGCAGTGCCAATATTGCTGATTCTTCCTTGGATTTTGTCAAGGAGATCAAGGTAAATAGCAGGGGCACAGGATTATATGTGGCAGCAATATTCTAAGCAAGGATGGATGGTGGACTTATAAATTTTTATTCAAATTTAGTTGTTTGAAAATTATTTTTAATGAATACTCGTATTTAACTGAATAGTCTGATTTTCTATAATTAAAGAGTACAATTATATATATATATATATATATATGCACCGACCTGAATATTCGAAAAATCTTTTCAGGAAAATATCTATCGATGGCTATATATCATTACTCTTCAGAAACGAATTGAGTTCTTTCGGTGACTGGCCTGTGTGTATACACTGCTTATGTAACGACACGTTAAAGTTTCCCATCTCTGATTCCATGTGCCTATGGCTAAGTAGGTGGTGACTCCGACTGACACCAAATCGGTCGAGTTTCGGGCCCGGCCAGAAGCAAGTGGATATGTCTGATGAGCAGTAATACAGCGAAACAAGCTTGTATGTGGATGATCAATAAATATATATTCCTTCACGGCCTACAGCCATGTGCGACACAAAAAAATGGACCTGTCTAATTGTCTCTGTATAACTCCACTCTGTTAAAAATAATTTAAATGTTCTATGTTCACTGAACATTAAATGTTCATCCTTTGATAATGGCTTATGTAAGCTGAAAGCTCAGACCTGATAAAAAAAATCAAAAAGTATTGCGATTTCTTGTCGTCTTTCCATGACAACCACTATCAAGCTAATCAAATCATACGAACGGATCTTACACAAAATAAATAGACAGAACTTGTCTATATTATTCAATGAAACCTATATATATATATATATATATATATATATATATATATATATATATATATATTATATATCTGTACTGCTTAATTATATGAAAAACAGAGTATCCACTCAAGGCTATAGAACCAAATCTGGTACCGGGTTGTACAGAAAGAATGAAACTTTTTTCCCATTTTATTGACTACTGCGGTTTTGTTTCTTGAGTTTGTTATGGGCGTAATCGACACCGACCCCCACCCAATCCGAGAGAAAATCGTCTTGCATGACAAAGGTTTTAGACCACGCAGCCTGTAAAGTCATTCATGGATGACGACGCTGACACATAGCCGGCATTAAGATAGTTTCTCCAAATATAAATGACGAAAGTCTTACCCCTCTACATCGATGGATTTCGGAAATTTGGGAGTTCTGTTTGTTTGGTTATCTTTCTTTTATAAACATCTCTGTAGTAGGAGCAGCATAGTGCCACCTTTTTAAGCAATTTACTCCCAATCAAGGCACTAAAGCCACTAAGGTTGTGGAAGAATTAATGAGCGGGAAGAGAAAAGAGTAATCCAGAGGGCAGTAGATAGCGATTGACATAGCATTTAAATTTTTGCAGATTAAAGCTGGCTGGAAAGCATGGAGTCGAAAGGGAGTTCCACAAGCTAGAAATGTGAGTAAAATAAATTAATGAGATCTCAACGCCAGTCTAGAACTGTGCTTAAATTAAAAAAGAATATGTACCACAGTGAAGAGCTCATCCAAACAATTAGCATGAAAGTGTTTACAGAAAATGCACAGAGAGGTAACTTTACGGCGGTTGGTAAGAGACTGATGGCGAGCTGCCAGATCTGGATTGATAATATTGCTGATTCTTCCTTGGATTTTAAAATTTCGAAGCAAGGCAGTAAAGGTTTTGGAAGAATTATTGAGCGGGAAAAGAAAAGAGTAATCAAGAGGAGAGTAGATAGCGATTGACATTGCATTTAAATTTTTTGCAGATTTTATTCTTCGAAAATGTTTTAGAAGGTAAGAATTTTTTTTAGATGTAGCGCAGTGGATATCGGCTGGGAACGAGAAATCGGGGAGCCGAGTTCGAATTCCAGTAGAATTCATTGCTTTCACTTACGCGCAAATACCCTTGGGAAATGTATTAATCCGTCTCTTCCTACCAGTTATGGGTTAAATAACAGGACAGATTGGGTTCTATAGCCTTGGTCGGCAACCAGTCTAACGCAGAAAGCAATGGCAACCTACTGCGGGATAATTTTCTGCCCAGTCAGTCATATCTCTTTCGAGACATGATCGCCGAAGCGTGTATCACGTATGGCACTTAACTGACTGACTGAATATAATAGAAACATGATTAAGGCTTCTACTGGGCATAAAGTGGGTGATCGGTTTTCTATTGTCATGAAGTAATAAACTGATCCCCCACTAATTACTACTTATTAATATAATAATATAATTCACTAGTCTACCGCAGAAAGCAATGGCAACCTACTGCGGGATAATCTGCCCAGTCAGTCATGTCTCTTTCGAGACATGATCGAAAGAGACATGACTGACGTATGGCACTTAACTGACTGACTGACTGACTGATCTAGTGATAGAAGTCTTACTAACTAACCCAAAGCTGGAGAAGAGGAGGAGGATCTTACTTAATAGCAACTCGCGTAAGTGAGTATAACGAACACAACTGGAATCGGAACTCCGTTCTCCGGTTAACAATTCCATTACAGCACCCGCACACCCAATCTTGCAGCACTTGTTATTCCCAATTGGTCAACCATCTAGTTACTTACGCACAAATATTCTTAGGAAAATTATGATTCTTTTCTTCTTCCCCAACTATGGGTTAATTAGTAAAACTCGTATCACTACACCGTTATTATCTCCAAATATAAAATCAAATATAAATAAATTAGATTTCGACAGTAAATTACCCATAGAAGTGTTGATCAGCCGCAAAACAAAAACGACTATAAACCCACCCCAAATTACGATCGGGGAAACTGAAGCCAGTTCGGAAAAGTAGCGTATCTTTGGAAAATGAGTTATATAGGAATACGGAGGGAATGAGGGTGATTCATCTCCGTGGAAGTAGCGTACCAAAGGATGCGGATCAGTGTTTCTCATCAACAGATGAATAAAGAATTTTATATTTGAAACCTAAAATGCAATGCAATATTTATCATTTATAGATTTATAAATAAATATGAAAACAATTTTTTATTCATAAATTTATAAAAAAATTTTTACATTATTTACATTGTTTGGACTGTTATCCTCATTTTTATTGCCATTTTTACGACGTTTCGGCTATTGTACGCTCCGGCCCTCTTCAGGTGCTAAGAATTTCGAACCGAATCCTTTATTTCGATCACTGGGTTATGTTAATCTTATTTCATGTGCGATTCCATTTTCTGGATGCCATGTAGTTATCTCCCTTTAACTTAACTCTCAGTGATCAAAATAAAGGTGTCAGTTCGAAATTCCCATCATCTGAAGAAGGCCAGAACGTACAACGGTCGAAACGTCGTAAGCATAGCAATAAAGATAGAGACAACAGTCCGAACAATGTAAATAATGTATATACTTCTTCATCTCAAAAGTTTAGTCATTTATTAAATTATTAAAACATGTGAACCAACTATATGGAAATTCTTTATTGTTTACCATTTAATAAAGTGTGAATGAATTGGCAGTTCGCTGATGTCCTGCCAAACATTTCAATAAACAATACAATAAATTAATATTGTAAATGAAAAATCTAATCAATAAATAAGTAAATAATGTTTAATATTTTTGTTGTCAATTCTCAAGAACAAAGAAAATGTCTGATAATCCCTTTTTAAAACAATGAACATTGCCGAGGAGTTTGAGTTTAAGTTTTGTTTAACGGCATATCAACAACTCTGTGGGTTATTTAATACCAAAAAGGTGGGGTCTTAATGTATTTTTTTAATGTTCAGTTAAAGTGGGAAGGTTAATTTAATCAGATTTTAATGATTTTTTTTTGTTTTTATCCTTTTTCATTTTAGAAAACTGAAAATGTCTTCTAGTTTTGTATTAAAAAATGTTTGGCTGAGAATAATTTTTTTCATTCAAAAATGTGTTATGGCAATAATTTTTCTTCGAAAGGTATTGTTGGTAATATTTTTCCTTCAAAAATGTATATTTTTCTATAAAGTATATTTTTATGTATATATTTCTATAAAAATGTATTTTTATACTTTCATAGTGTTTTAACCCCAGTTTGGGGGTTAACTATTTGCTCTTAGCTGGGACCCTAACAGGTACTACCACTCCGAGTCAGAGTGAACCTGAGAACAACAGCAATTAAGAGGTGGCTCCATGCTCCTCACAACCTCCCAACCAGAGGCCTTGCTGCCGGATGCAGTTTACTGTCATGCCCAGGACCAAACATTGCAGAGAAGTGACGATAGCTAAAATAAGAGAGATGTCAAGAGAAAAACGTTCTTTTTTTTCGCGGGAAGGTAAAAGTTTGCTGAATGTATTTTTTAATAAATGTAATATTTAAATTTAAAACAATTTAGATTTAATCAATTTAAATGTGATCATCTTGCCTTGCCATGTGCAAAACGAAGGGTCAGTCAGTCAAGTGTCATACGTGATACACGCTTGGGCGATCATGTCTCGAAAGAGACATGACTGACTGGGTAAAAGATTATCCCGCAGTAGGTTGTCATTGCTTTCTGCGATAGACTGGTTGTCAGCCAGGGCTATAGAACTCTATCTGTCCTGTTATTTAACCCATAACTGGAAGGAAGAGACGGATTAATAACTTTCCCAAGAGTATTTGCGCGTAAGTGAATGCAATGGATTCAACTAGAAATCGAACTCAGCTCCCCGATTTCTCCTTCCGAGCCGATATCCATTGCACCACAACGCACATGCTACTAAATGAAGGGTATCGAATTGTTAACTTATAGAAAAAAAAGATATTGTTGTCTACTGAATTGTTCGCATAGCAACGTCTAAGAAAATGTTGGAAAAGAAGTCCGCGCCATTTTGAAGTCTAATAAACATAAAAGCAGCCATTTTTGGCCGGTACGTCCATGGGAAAGACCTCTTACAAGAAGTAGTTAAAGAAAGCGGAAAGAAAGGACTATATATAAACTACAAGAAAACTGAATTCATGGTAATCAGTAAAAAGAGGAGCCCAAAATGCCAACTATAAACTGGGGGTTCTAAAATCAAAGCGGTACAGAAATTTAAATACATGGGATGTGTTCTAGGACGGAAGGTGCGATACGAAAATCAGAAGTCGTATTGGCAGGGCCAAAGCCGCATTCCAAAAGCTGAGTAGAGTCTTAATCTTAAGAGACAGGAAAATTTCGCTCGCCGAAAACAAAGAAGAGAGGTTATATATATATATATATATATATATATATATATATATATATATATATGCTAACCCATATATATATATAGTAACCCATATATATATATATATATATATATATATATATATATGTACTAACCCAAAATGCAAACCCATATATATATATATATATATATATATATATAAGAGACAATGAATGTCTATTATTTTTGGTAACTACTGCCGTTGCCAAGCGGAGTTTTATGTCAACACAAAATAAAATCGTCGGTGATGGTGGATTTTATAATATTTCAGTTTAAACAACCTCTCTGAAGATGGCTCATGTTAGCCGAAAGCTTAGAAGAAAACCAATAAATAATTATCCAAATGTTGGAGAATTTTTGTCTTTATTTTCAACTGAAATTAAAGCAAAAATACGACGTTTAGAGCGGCTCATGATTAAACATAATAGACATTCATTGTCTCTTATATTTAATAGCATATGTTTAGAAAATTACTTGCTGCCTCGATATACTAAATTATATATATATATATATATATATATATATATATATATATATATATATACAACGGTCTTTAGGAAAAGAGGATTAGTAGGTATTAAATTGTTAAAATTGAAAAATCTTTGATAGAAATAATAAAAATTAATAATGGTAATATAATTAATAATAAAATTAATAATTAATTAAGTTATAATTAAATTACAATTAAGTTATAAAATTAATAATTAATAATAATAAAAATAATAATACGTACATGACTCGGTTCTGATAGAAGATACAGAAAAAAAAACTACAAGACCTCTTACAAGAAGTAGTTAAAGAAAGCGGAAAGAAAGGACTATATATAAACCACAAGAAAACAGAATTCATGGTAATCAGTAAAAAGAGGAGCCCAAAATGCGAGTTCTGTCACTATTATATTCTCGGCATCTTTCTTCGTCACCAAATTATCAAACTGTTATTCACCGTCACTTATAACCGACAAGTCTCTTAGTCGAACGCTCGCAGTCTGACCTTTATCTAAGAAAATTTGTTTAGAAACAAATTTAACGAGGAAGCCAGATGTTCATTCCGATTCGGCTTACTCTAAAAATAGTCAACCAACTACTAGATTAAAAAAAAATAAATAGAATGATATATCAGACTTGTAGACTGGATTGCGGGCCTTGTCTGCCGAAAGCGAAAACATAATGTCCATAATTTCAGAAGAACGCCGGACATAATCAAGTTAGGGATTCGGTTCAGAATAAATGCTAGATTGGGAGACTGATTTATTTCGGGTTTGAGGAATCGAAAATCCGGATAAAAGAATGCAACTGTCGAATATTTCAAAGGAAAGAAAGAAGATGTAAAGAAAGAAAGAAAGAAAGAAAGAAAGAAAGAAAGAAATATATAACCAGACAGATATAAATAGAGATATGAACAGGGGGTGAAACAGTATGAACAGAGAGAGACAAACGAATAAACTGACATACAGGGCCGTAGCTGATGCAAAAAAAAAAAAAAAAAAAAAGAAGAAAAACTGGGCACAGAGAAAATTGCCCGGATTTATTAGTTGACAATGTGATGACGTCATCAGTGTCATCCGTTTCCAGAAACTATGATTTTTGCGGATTTTTTCGGCTATTCCAATGGAAATTAGGCACAGAACGTGAACGAAAGCAGGAAATCGGATTCGGGACTTTCTGAGTATAACCAGTCTTTTCTCCAAAAATTAATAAATAAACAAATTTTTACTGCGTTCATTCGGATGTTTTCTTCGTTGTTCTTTCTTTCTTTCTTTCTTTCTTTCTTTTTTTGTGAATTGTTTAGTTTGATTTCTGACGAAGACATTTTTCCTGGCCCGGATTTTTACTATGATTGCACGGATCGGCCCGGACGCATGCCCGGTGGGCCCGTTAGTCAGATACGGCCATGCATACATACATACGTAAGTAAATAGATAAGCCGTAAATAGGTGTGTCACTTAACTGACTGACTGACTGACTGACTGATTGACTATGAATTGTACGACACAAAGTGATATTTGGTAACTGATTATTTACATTTTAATCCATTCGCATGTTGTTGGAATTACAATTTATCCATCGTGAATTATTTTCTTTGACTGTAAAAGGACGTTACATGTGTCACATAACTGACTGACTGTAAATGGGGCGAGATATATAAACTGATAACTAGACATATATAGTATGGGTCTGAGAGAGAGAGAGAGAGAGAGAGAGAGAGAGAGGAGAGAGAGAGAGAGAGAGAGAGAGGTAGAGAGAGAGAGAGAAAGAGAGAGAAAGAGAGAGAGAGAGAGAGAGAGAGAGAGAGAGAAAGAGAGAGAGAGAGAGAGAGAGAGAGTGGAGAGAGAGAGAGAGAGAGAGAGAGAGAGAGAGAGAGAGAGAGAGATGGAAGGAGAAAGTATTGAACAGTATAAGAAAGCTACAAAACCTCTTTGTGGTACAACAGATATTATTTACCTTATTTACAATCAGACTAATGTTCACATTCGTTGCTATCTATCTATCTATCTATCTATCTATCTATCTATCTATCTATCTATCTATCTAACTCAGTCACCTTCATATCTATCTATCACTCTTTGTCCCTATCTATCTATCTATCTATCTATCTATCTATGCCTGTTCATATCTATCTATCTATCTATCTATCTATCTATCTATCTATCTATCTATCTATCTCAGTCCCACCTTCATATCTATCTATCACTCTTTGTCCCTATCTATCTATCTATCTATCTATCTATCTATCTATCTATCTATCTATCTATCTATCTATCTATCTATCTATCTATCTATCTATCTAACTCAGTCACCTTCATATCTATCTATCACTGTTTGTCCCTATCTATCTATCTATCTATCTATCTATCTATCTATCTATCTATCTATCTATCTATCTCAGTCACCTTCATATCTATCTATCACTGTTTGTCCCTATCTATCTATCTATCTATCTATCTATCTATCTATCTATCTATCTATGCCTGTTCATATCTATCTATACCTGTTCATATCTATCTATCTATCTATCTATCTATCTATCTATCTATCTATCTATGTTAATGCTAATGATGTGATTTTTGCCTGAACGTCTGGGATGAGGAGTTATCATTATTTACATGATATCATTTCTATTCGGTTATTGAGCCCATAACAATTTTTCATTACATTTTACCTCACTTTTAGCCACTCTACCTGCAAAAATAATGACAAATAATGACGTTCTTTTACAGTCAAAGAAAATAATTCACGATGAATAAATTGTAATTCCAACAACATGCGAATGGATTAAAATGTAAATAATCAGTTACCAAATATCACTTTGTGTCGTACAATTCATAGTCAATCAGTCAGTCAGTCAGTCAGTCAGTCAAATGACACACGCTTTGAGCTATCTTGTCAGACATGACTGACTGGGCAGAAGGCTATCCTGCAGTAGATTGCCATTACTTTCTGCAGTAGACTGGTTGCCAGCCAAGGCTATAGAACACAATCTGTACAGTTATTTAAGCCATAACTGAGGGAAGGTTATTTGTGCGTAAGTGAATGCAATGAATTCAATTGGAATTCGAACTCGGCTCAAGATTTCTCGTTCTGAGCCAATAACCACTGCACCACAACGCACATCCACAATTTCTAGTACTGAAACATAAGAGCTTTTCTTTAGCAATACAAAATCTACGTACAATAAAAATATTGCTATATATATATATATATATATATATATATATATATATATATAGTACTGTGCAAAAGTATTAGGACAAGAACTATTTTATCTTTTCTGACGCATCAAATTAAAGTTTAAAATCACCCTTGTCCTAACACTTTTGCACACTAACAGTAGTGTGCAAAAGTATTAGAACAGGGATTATTTTCCTAAAAACCTCACTGAAATTCAAATACAGGATGAAAAGCCAAACCTTTGTAAGAATTATTTAAAAACTGATCTCAATCCTATGGGATATTTTGGATAAACAATTGATAAAGCTAATTTTACTTTGCAAGACACACTTTGGGGACAAGCTGCTTGGCAGGAGATACCATTAGATACATTGAAGAAGCTTTTGATGTCAATGCCTGACAAAATGAAGGCTGTGACCAATGCAAAATATACTAAATATTAAATTTATTTTGTAACAAGTATTTTTCTTGTTAATACAATTAATCAATTAAATTGTATATTTTATGTAAATATGCCTAATAAAAGATAAAATAGTTCTTGCCCTAATACTTTTGCATAGTACTGTATATATATATATATATATATATATATATATAGCATACTCATATACTCACATACATATATTTCCATATACTCACGCAGAAAAAAAGAAAAATACTGGATTTTAAAATTGAATACATATAGGCTAAAGTTAAATAGGGAATGAGGTATTTTGAATCTTTACAAATATTTCAATAGTTAAACGTTTTTTAGATACACTTAAAAATTTTCTTTAAAACAACATTTAAAAGTATTATTACAGTTAGGTTTACGTTTAAAAATATTCAAACTCTATTGCTTCCTACATCACGCAACGTACAGATCTCGCGACGGACGCTTCTAGTTTAAAATCATTTGTTTCTGATGAAAGGCCGAGGCCGGTCTGAAATATCAAATATATATATATATATAATAACTAGCAGTATAGCCCGGCGTTGCTCGAGTGTAATGAAAGCTTTAAAACTAAACCATGGTTCTGGAGTTCAGACTCTTTGGACGTTGGCACGAAAGACTAAAAAGAAATAGCTGTTTCCAGTTAAAGCGAAACCGTAGTCTGAAAGAAAAATGAATGGATATAAGTCAAATTTTGATTTCCTGGTATCGATATCAAATAAGTTTTTTTCGTCGTAAACTAAATTTTTGAAGGTTAAATAAGTCCTCTGAGTAAATGGTATCATGGCTGAGACTAAGAACTACAATTATATCTACTTAGAGCCAAACCCGAAGTAAAAACTAAAATAAAAGGGCTGAAAAAAATACAGACATACAGGCAGATAAACGGACAAACACACAAACATCTTGCCATTTATATATATATATATTATTGATTTTATGCACTGTTGTAAGAACTGCAACCTTGAAACTTCTGAATATCGTTTCTTATGTCTTTGTCTATGAGTGCATAAAATTTGATTAAAATCGGACCACTCCTTCTATCACCTGATTTTTTCGATTATCGATTTTCGATATTTCTCGGAAGTACCTCGACACAAAACCTAGCTAAGAACACTTGCAGATGCTTGTACTACAACTGTGTAAATTTTCAAGAAAATCGGTTCAGCCGTTTCGGAGTCTATAGGTAACGGATACACACACACAGACAAATGTCCATTTATAAATAAGTTTAGATAGAAATAAATAAATACTGTAAAAAAAAAAGACATTTTTATCTTACAACTTTTTAGTAGTTTTATATATATATATATATATATATATATATATATATATATATATATATATATATATTGTTGCTAAGGAAGGTGATATCAATTACTAGGCGTCAGATGTTTTATGTAGAGGACTTCTCTCAAAGCGAAATGATTTCCTTCTCTGCAATATTCAACAAATCACCCCACACACATGTATATAATATCCATCTATTATAATAAAGACGCGATTATATGTAATGCATAATAAAGATTGTTTTATATATATATATATATATATATATATATATATATTCTAAGCATATACTGTTAAATATAAGAGACAATGAATGTTTACTATATTTAATGAGCCGTTCTAAACGTCGTATTTTGGCTTTAATTTCAGTTGAAAATAAAGACAAAAATTCTCCAACATTTGGATAATTTTTTATTAATTTGCTTCTAAGCCGAAAAAGTGAGCCGAAAGCTTAGAAGCAAATTAATAAAAAATTAAATGAAAAAACAGTATCTACACTAGCATCTACGCATCGCTCATTCAGTAATTAATTAGAGTACGCTGGCCATTGGCGTATGATACATCATATGCTAAAAGTCTGCTTCCTTCTACTGAGCGCCCATAGCTCAGAGGTAGAATCGCCGATTGACGCCAAATCAGTTGGGTTTCAATCCTCGGTTAAAAGCATTTGGATGCCTAACCGTACTGAGGAGCTGTGATACAGCGAAACAGATCTGTCTGCGGATGACTATATATATATATATATGTTTGAACATTATTTTTTATCGATACTCGTATTTAAGTAGATATTCTGTTTTTTAATTAAACAGTATTATATATTTATATCTACCGGTCTGATTATTTACGATAAATTGTTATTTCGAAAATGTGTTCCATTCGGCAGGAGTCAAACCTGCAACCCTTATATACATAGGGGAAGCTACCATTTGATCAAGCAACGTCTTAGACCGCTCAACCACGAATGGCACACATTTTCGAAATAACAATTTATCGTAAATAATCAGGCCGGTAAATATAAATATATAATACTTTTTTTTTAATCGTATCAACCCGAGCAAAGCGGTAATGCCACTGATGTGCAGGGGGCTACATTAGAGTAAAAATATTAAGTAGAAGAGAGTGAAGAGGGAGACGAACCAGTTAGAAAGGCGCAAGAGAAGGATGGGAATACAGGAGTGATGACAGTTGCAAAGGTGGAGAGAAAGGAAAGGATATATGGAGTGGTGAAAGAACTAGAGTCAAATGGTTAATAGATGAGTATTGACATTGCATTTAAATTCCTGGAGGTTGTAGCCGTCAGGAAAGCAAGAATATGGAAGCGAGTTCCACAGGCGGGAAGTACGAGAGAAGAAGCTGCAGGAGTAGAATTGTCGTCTGCATTTGGTTAATCTAACTGTGAATGAGTGGGACCCAGTTGACAATCTGGTTGCACGAGTAAATACCTGTTGCAGAGGCATTAGTGACTTAAGTTCGTTGGAGCAAAAGTAATGAAAGTATTTATAAAACAGACAAAGGGAGGCCATATCTCGTCAGTGGGGAAGTGGTTGTAGTTGAGTCGCCAAGTCGGTACCTATCACATTATTGATTCTCCTTTGGAGCCTGTCGAGAACACTGAGATGAACAGCAGGGGCGCCTGACCATATATGGCAGCAGTATTCCATGCACGGATGAATGGTTGATTTGTATATATGCAGGATGGATTCAGGCGGGAAAAACATCCTGGGCCGACACAGTGACCCAATCGTCTTAGCAGTGGATTTAGCTATGGACTCAATGTAGTGGTTCCATTTGAGATCAGAAGAGAGGGTAAAGCCTAGCAGGCGCAGTGTATTGCTCTCAGGGAGACTCGTTTGGTCTATGCTTATGGGAGGCATGAGAGGTTGCCTGTTTAATTAATTACTGTTTAATTAAATGACAGAATATCTACTTAAATACGAGTATCAATAAAAAATAATGTTCAAACATTTCATTTCAAATTGTCGGCTGTTTATAACCAAGTTTCGTTAAAATTCGTTAATTTCCGTAATATATATATATATATATATATATATATATATATATATATATATATATATATAGAATAAATGAAGACGACATAGGAAAGAAGTTTCTTTAATCTGACGTTTTACTTTAACAAGCTTTTTTTTTTTAATCATTTCACCCCGAGCAAGGCGGAAATGCCACTGATGTGCAGGGGGTTACATAAATGTAAAAAGATTAATTAGAAAAGAGTGAGGAGTACAAACTAGTTAGAAAGGAGCAATAGAAAGCTGAGAAAGCAGGTGCGATGACAGATACATAGGTGGAGAGAAAGGGAATGTTATACGGGGGTGGGGAGAGAGCTAGAGTCCAATGATTAATAGATGAGTATTGACATTGCATTTAAATTTCTGGATGTTGTAGCCGTCAGGAAAGCAAGAATATGGAAGCGAGTTCCACAAGCGGGAAGTGCGAGAGAAGAAGCTGCAGGAGTAGAATTGCCGTCTGCATTTGGCTAACCTAACTGTGAATGGGTGGGACCCAGTTGCCAATCTGGTTGCACGAGTAAACACCTGTTGAGGAGGTACCAGTGACTTAAGTTCGTTGGAGCAGAAGCCATGAAAGTATTTATAGAACAGACAAAGGGAGGCCACATTTGACGGTGGGGAAGTGGCTGCAGTCTAGCCGCCAGATCAGTACCTATCACATTATAGACTCTCCTTTGGAGCCTGTCGAGAACACTGAAGAGAACGACAGGGACTCCTGACCATAAATGGCAGCAGTACTCCATGCACGGACGGATGGTTGACTTGTATATATGCAGGATGGATTCAGGCGGAGAAAACATCCTGGATCGGCAAAGTGACCCAACGTTCTTAGCAGTAGATTTAGCTCTGGAATCAATATAGTGGTTCCATTTGAGGTCTGAGGAAAGGGTAAGGCCGAGGAGGCGTAGTGTGTTGCTCTCAGAGAGAATCGGTTGGTCCAATTCACCACAGAGTGTAGATCCCGTTCAAGGTCAGCAGCGAGATTATGTCTGTCCGCCACGAGAGGTTTCTTACTGGAGCGGGAGTATCAGAAATTCATTAAAGACGAATGATTTAAAAATCTGAAAGACAGTATGCGGATTGAGGTATGGTTTTACTGGGCTAGATACGTGTCACATGTGATAACGCAATGGATGAATGTTAAATGTAAAAGAAAAGTTTGTGTCTGTTTAAGTGTGTGTGCCAACGCGCAATAAAAACATTAGATGTTTGTTATGAATGTAAGCAAAAAAATAAATAAATAAATAAAATAAAATGTGTGGTAAGAGCATCCAAACTATAGACGAACTAAGTGTGTGTATATGTTGATAACATCAGTATGTGTGACTGACAGTGACGAAATACATTTCCGTTCAAAGTACATAACAAGTATTACATCCTTGGTGTGAGCCGGTTCGAACCTGCAACCTCCTACACCGTAGTCAAGCACCCTAACATTGGTATAAGTAAGTTGGTTGATCGCTACATTGAAAGTGACCTGGATGCTCCCTTTGCTTTCGCTGCTACCTTGCGGTTAGAGTGGGCGCGACTCCAACCCCGGATTTCTCTGCTTATCCTCGTTCCTTCTCTTTGTTGCTGAGTGCTTAGCAGAGAGGCATCGGGACACGAATAGAAGTGAAAAGAGTGAGACAGATATTGCATATACATATTTGCACTAGTTTCATAAGGCAGATTTGCAATCGCAGGGACATATCAGGAAGCAAGCAAGCAAGCAAGATAGATAGATAGATAGATAGATAGATAGATAGATAGATAGATAGATAGATAGTGATAGATTGTGAACAGGCTGAGATAGATAGATAGATCGATAGATAGTGAACAGACTGAGATAGATAGATAGATAGATAGATAGATAGATAGATAGATAGATAGATAGTGATTGTGAACAGGCTGAGATAGATAGATAGATCGATAGATAGTGAACAGACTGAGATAGATAGATAGATAGATAGATAGATAGATAGATAGATAGATAGATAGATAGATAGTGAACAGACTGACCGTTTTAATTACGATCTTTTTCATTGATCTGTTTTCTTAAGAATGTTTTTTTTTCTCCTATTTTCTTACACCCATTAACCCCTTGCCTCTTTGTGGCTTTCTTATGTTTCTAGGGGCGCGTTTATTAAAAACGAATGCAATACTCTTTCAGGCTTGCAACATCTCTGCCTTCATATTAATGTTATAATAACTTGCTTTGTGCTGTTTCTTTTTTCTAACGATGTGTCTGACATTTAATTTCCTATTGAAAATAAAATGCTGTATTACATTCACGCCATAGTTTCAGAAAACACGAAGAAAGGTGACATTTAAAAAAAAGGTATATATAGTGTTCTCTATTTGTTTATCTCAAATACATGCATTGGCAATAAAGCCTGTCAAAAAACACGTGCAGAAAGACGTTCGTACTTCGAACGCCTACTCATCTAACTTGATATATTGCCTATATTTTACATCCTTTTTACTCATAGAATTACAAGTTCACACGCTTAAGTATGCTTCTATGTAGCAAGCATCCGTGTCGGCACGCCTCAACCCAGTGACTCATACATTCGGTAAATAGGGTTGTTTTTTTATGCTTTTAAAGTTGTGCATTTCACTACTATAGGGGAAAGTGGTTACATCGTATTCATACCAATAATGTACTAGGCTACCCTCAGTTTAATTTGGTTGTTTTTGCTTAGCGGCATATCAACACATCTATGGGTTTTTTAATACCAAAATCTAACTGCAGTGGTACCTCTACTTACGAAATGAACTCTTTCTGGAAGTCGTTTCGTAACGTGAAAATTTCGTAAGTAGAGACGCTTTTTACCCTATAAATGCCCTAATCTATTCCAAGCCCCACAAAATTCGCACGTAATTTTTTTTATTAATTATAAAAGTGCATCAAAACCTGTAACAAATCCATGTTAGAATTAGATTACTACACAATAAACATAAAAATGAGAGTTGTACATAATGTAAAGAATAAACTGAGGCTTCGGTGATCCTCGTGGCCCGACGGGAAAACGAAGAGGATGCTGGGTATACGCACATACACAAAGAGGTCCCTTCTAGCCAATGGGATGTCAGGAAGATGCTGAGCGATAGCCAATGGCAGAGCAGCTCGGACGCGCCACTTTCAAACCAAGATACAGGATGCTACATGTAGGTTTACTTTCGGTGGACTCTGGGAGCAACGAGTAGCAGCACGTATTTGAAACTTTCACCTTTCGTATCCTGAAATTTCTTTCGTAACAAGAGACAATATTTTTTCGAAGAGGCATTTCGTAACCCGAAAATTTCGTATATATAGCCTTTCGTAGGTAGAGGTACCACTGTATTATATACGTAATTTTATTTGTTACCTCCGCCTTAATGCGGAGGTTTTCTATTCGGTCGTGTTTGTTTGTCTGTTGTCAAGATATCTCATATATATATATATATATATATATATATATATATATATATATACTCGTTGGATGGATTCAGATAAAACTTTCAGAAGATTGGCCTCATGACTGGCACGGACTGATTAGGTTTTGGCTTTGGTCCGGTACGAGATAAAATTTCTGGAATATTTTTCTATTTGCTTTTTTTTTCTTTCGATGATATTTTTCGTACGTTTCACATGCCGAATACTGAATTACCTCACCTAGATGCCGTTATATCATTTCTTTTTCCTGAACGTACTATGTCTTCCATGAAAATGTTATTATTTGTAAGATAAATTTAATATCTATTATCCAATTGAAAAAAAAAAGAGCGGCCAAGTTAATTTCATTATTCTCACTTAAATAATCATCTCCTTGCTAATCCCTAGGATGATGTCGGTATCGCCTTGGCGGAGGTTTGCGATCGTTGAGAGCTCTTGTTTCTTTTGTGTTTCTTTTTTGACGGTAGTAATAGTTTTAGTGATACAGATCAAACTAATTAACCTATAGTTGAGGAGAAAAACTTTCTGGCATAACACAGAGACCCAACTTTCCTAGCAGTAGACGCAGCTAAAGACCCAATGTAGTCGTTACATCAAAAATGTAGAAAATTTTCTACAATTGTCGTCTGTTCATATGGAAGGATAAAATTAGTAAACAAACACGGAAATTATTTATGACTCCTTTTTAATCAATTCGTCCGAAGCAATGCGATAAAGCCAATAAGACGTAAATGAAGGCAATGAGAAGTAAAAAGAACATAGACGGAACCGGAAACCCAGTCCTAAACAGAAAAAACAAAAGATAAACTGGTACTCCTGTTCGAGAGAAGGGAGGAACGTAAACTGGACAATAAGTGAGCTTATCTATTCCTCGTATTTGAAGATAACTATGTTCGCGTTCGTTTAAATTAGTTTTCCTTTTTATTGTATACTTAATTATTATTGTCTCGCTGATATTTTTAGTACGTTTCACATGCCAAATACTGAATTACCTCACCTAGATGCCGTCACAGCATTTCTTTTTTCCTGAACGTATCTTGGGACACGGGCGGTTTCTTGACATCGAGTATGCGAGGGAATATTTCGGACGTGTTTCACTACGCCATTGCTGGTCTTTAATGCTGGTTGGGGATAAGATTTCATTTCTGTTATATGTATCTATTCTTCACTTGATTCTGTTTTTCCAAACCAATAAATTGTAAACGCAAATTCTACTCCCTCAGCTTCTTTTCTCGCACTTCCCGCCCGTGGAATTCCCTTTCATTTACTTGCTTTCCCGACAGCTACAATCTTTAAGAATTTAAATATAAAGTCAATCTCCTATCTCACAAACCTTCCTTCTCTCTCTCATGCTCCTTTCTTTTCCCACTCCACTCTCATCATTATTCTCATCCTTCTCTTACCCTCTTTCTGACACCCCCTATAACCTATCACTTTTTCTCATAACTTTCCGCCTATGAAACCCCCTGCTCAACAGTGGCAATATAATGCCTTGCTTGGGGCGACACGATTATAAAAAATATATATCAATCAGACGTAGGTTTTTGGATGTTTTTTTTGGAAGTCATCTGAAGAATATATGACACTAACTTGGTTGCTGTTATGGCGGCATCACCGACAGACTGAATGACCTCTTCCACCCATTACTTATACCTCCCCTCACAAGAGGTGAGGGGGAGTAGCCTGAGGAGAGCGCCCTCAGAGAGGCTCGAACTCAACTCAACAAGTTCTAAGGCCGAGGGTCGAATCATAGTATTCCACACTAACTCGTATTATCGTTCCTACTAACCAAGTTCCAAGTATCGTATTCTTTCTGTATTTAATATATATTCGTTATTTCCTATTTGGTTGTTTTTGCGTTATTCTTGCTCGACGTTTAACCGGGTCCACGACAGTTACCTTCAACACGACTAAAATACCAAGAGTAGATAGGCTCGCTTATAACATAAAAGAAAACATCACTTTCATCCCAAGAAGTCTGAAAAGACGAAACACCTTGCCTGAACATGTTTTACACTTTGTCGTAATATTTAATACGAAGCCTGATAAAAAAAAAGTACTGGGGCTGTTGCTATGGTAACAAAGCTAAAGTAGGCCGAGTGAAGACGCTTGACTTGGAACACATTGATTTTGAATTGATCTTCAATTCTATTCTGCATGCATACTAAGCTCTATAATTTCCTTGCTCAATTCCGTTGTTTATAGCAATGCTTAGAAGGAAAGTGTGTCGAGAGTGGTTGTGTCATCATATCAGAGAGGTTCCCTTACTGACCATGGCTTGTGCAGCAGTTTTTGGCAAAGGACGGCATTCCCTAAATTCGAAAACCAGCAGAACCCGTCCTTTACGACTTTTCCCATTTTAAAAATCAAACCCGCATTTCAAAAATAAAATTCCAACCTCAAAAATCAAACCCCAATTCAAAAATCAAACCCGCACTTCAAAAATCAAACCCCCACTTCAAAAATCAAACCCTAATTCAAAAATCAAACCCGCACTCCAAAAATCAAACCCCACTTCAAAAATCAAACCCCCACTTCAAAAATCAAACCCCCACTTCAAAAATCAAACCCACTTCAAGAATCAAACTCCCACCTCAAAAATCAAATCACACTTCAAAAATCAAACCCCCACTTCAAAAATCAAACCCCAATTCAAAAATCAAACCCGCACTTCAAAAATCAAACCCGCACTTCAAAACTCAAACCCCAATTGAAAAATCAAACCCGCACTTCAAAAATCAAATCCGCACTTCAAAAATCAAACCCACTTCAAAAATCAAACCCCCACCTCAAAAATCAAGCCACACTTCAAAAAGTAAATCCCAATTCAAAAATCAAACCCACTTCAAAAATCAAACCCCAATTCAAAAATCAAACCCGCACTTCAAAAAATCAAAACCCACTTCAAAAGAACAATATTTCAAGACGTCGACTGATGAAATCCAAGCAAATGCGACAAAGTAGCAGTTCGCTATTTTATAAAAAAATGAAGTTCTACTAATGGTTCCATCAACTAAAAAATGCTGGCTTTTAAAGTTAATTACTTAGAACGAGATTAAATGCCGAATTAATATGAGTTCCAGTTTTCTTCTTATGTCAACAAACCCGATAAGTTTTCATTAGACCTCGGATATGTAAATAATAAAATTATAAAATATAAAATATCAGAAGCTTTTATAAAATTCATCATCAAACATTTTTAATTTTCATTTCTTTTTTTAATTAAATTTTAATTTATTAATTTTTATTTATTTCATTCGATTTTATTTTTTATTATTAAAAAAATTACATTTCTATTTCATCTTTAATTTTTTAAATTAAATTTTCGGGATTTTGATTTAAAGTTTTATTGTAAATTTATCACTGCTGCCATACCTGGTCGGGGACTCCTGTTATCCACTTATGGGTCCTTGACAAAATTTAAACTATCTTCAGTGCATATATGTCCTTGACAAAATCCAAGAGAGAATCTGTAATGTGATCGATCCCGACTCGGAAGCTCAGATACAGTCACATTCTCACCGGCGCAATGTGGCTTCCCTATGTCTTTTCTACAAATATTTTCACGGCCTCTGTTCCGATAAACTTAGCTCACAAGTATCCACTATGCATGAATTCACTCGGGCCACACAATTAGCAACTAGGTTCCACCCTTTTACTGTGAAACCAATAAAATATGAATGCAAATTCTACTCCAACAGCTTCTTTTCTCGCTCTTCCCGCCTGTGGAATTCCCTTCTGTTTACATGCTTCCCCGACAGCTACAATCTCTAAGAATTTAAATGTCAAGTCATCTCCTATCTCATTAACCTGCATCCTCTCTCTCATACCATTTTTCCAGCCACTCCACTCTCGTTAGTATTCTCATCCTTCTCTTACCCACTTCCTGACACCCCCTATAACCTGTCACTCTTTATCATAACTTTCTCTCATGTTCTTTTCTCCGTCCACTCCACTCTCATCAGTATTCTCATCCTTCTCTTACCCACTTCCTGACACCTCCTATAACTTGTTACTCTTTCTCATAACTTTCCTCCTATGTAACCCCCTGCACAACAGTGGGAGCAAAATGCCTTGTTTGGGGCGATATAATTAAAAAAAAAAGCCCAGTGGATAGAAGTGTTGGTTAAAGTAATCCTGTAACTTAACCTAAAGAGTTGTGAGTTCAATACCTGACCACAGCAAAGGTGAACAAAAACTTGGGGAGCTGAGTTACTAAAAGAGAATTAACTGAAACGAAGATATCTACAAAAGCATGTGGAACAAGAACAATCTAACACGGTAGAGGAAATAAAGCATACGGTTAGAAATTCCAATGTGTATCACCTGAAGAAAAGCGAAGCCTACAACGGTTGAAACACCTTGAATATGGAAAAAAAAAAAAAAAGAACAACAGTCCGATCAATGCATATAGAGTAAATAATTACAATACCTCATGTAAAATATAAAGACATATTAAGGGTGAATATGACAATAAAGATGAGGAAAATAGTCCGAACAAAGTAAATAGTGTAGCTAATTACAATCCGTCTATTCAGAAATATAGATAGATATTTCTTTATTTTTTAAGTGTTTAACTAAAATTTTGCATTCTTTTTAAAGTTTTTGGCGTTTTAAATTTATAGTTTTTTAAATTACATTATTTCCTCAGTATTTTTATTTTGTTTTTATTTTTATTTAAGTTTAATTTTTATTCTCTATTTTTCCTTTTTTTCCTTTTTTTCCTTTTTTTCCTTTTTTTTCCTTTTTTTTCCTTTTTTTTCCCTTTTTTTTCCTTTTTTATCTTTATTTATTTTTATCCTTCATGTTTAGTTTAATTTTTATTCCGCCATTTTTAACGTTTTCCTTTTTATTTTTACAAAGCAATCTGTCCTCTTCCTTCTTTCTTTTTTCTTTCTTTCTTTTTCTATTTTATCCCCCCCCCCGCAATCACTGGCCAATTAACTAGAACACCCCTTTTGCATTGGTGATCAACATAAAATACATCCAACCTTGGCACGAAATGTAATGATTTTCAAATAAACCCTTGTTTGTTGTTTCCCTTTGTTGGCCCTGAGCGCCCTCTTTTGTTTGTCTGACAGGCACCAACATTAAACACAAGACGCCGTTACTATTCAATAAATCAAATAGTCAATAGTTGCAAAGACAGTCAGCAAGCAATCAACCATTTTCACGCGTTGCAATCTCATTCTTCAACTTGCCAAGTCAAACAAAATAAGTTACCAGAATTTAACTTGCGTGCTGTCGTCTGCTCTGCTTGTATGAATTCTTTCTCTATCTTTGTCTTGTTACGTTTGATGTAAATTCATTACTATTTGCTGGGAGGAATCGGAAGTTCGGGAGAATTGCAATAATGAGGTCCATTTGAACTGGGAACCGTTTTTAACTTTACTGTTACTGTCTAAAAAATATGTCAAGCAAAGAAGACTGAATCCAGTCTTATTGTCGTGCTCATAAACAAAATAGATTCTTACAAAAGATGTCCTTCATACACGCGAAACCCTGCGGTGTGCCTTTCTCTTTATACTAAAGAAAGTTTGATGGTGCTTATTAATGCCAGCCTTACAGTGGACGAAGTTTTTTTTTTTAATCGTTTCACCCCAAGCAACGCATTCCACTGCCACTATTGCGCAGGGGGTTACATAGTGGGGGGAAGTAATGAGAAAGGATGGTTAGATATAGGAAATGTCAGAAGGAGGGTGATAGACAGGTAAGGATACCGAGAATGAGGGTTGGGTAGATGGTGAGAGTGTTTGAGAGAATAGATGCAAGTTAGTGTGTTAGGAGGTGTCTATTGACCTTACCTTTAAACTCCTGGAGATTGTAGCTGTCGGGGAAGTAGGCATGTAGAAGGGAATTCCACAGGTTGGAGTAGAAATTACGGTTACATCTTATCAGTTTCACTGTAAAATGGCGGGACCTTGTTGCTAATCGAGTATCTCGTGTAAATTCGTACCTAGGCGGCACCACTGATCTAAGTTCATCGGAGCAGAAGCCGTGAAAGTATTTATAGAAGAGGCTCAGTGGGCAAATTTTATCAGTTGTTCACGTATATACCTATGGGTACCCTTCATTAAACCTACCATGTGTCTCATCCTATCGCCACGCAGTGTTCGGTCAATACCGAACTTAATGTACACATGGATCAGCTTTATCAATTTCATACTAAGAATATTTACGCTCTCACACCCTGATTGAACACTCTGGAAGAATGGTAGACTTTGAAAAACAGTAGCTGGCATCTACGCATCGCTCATTCAGTAATGAATTAGAGCACTCTAACTACTGGCGTATGATACATCATACGCTAAAAGCTTGCCTCCTTCTGAAGAGCGTCCATAGCTCAGCGGTAGAATCGCCGACTGACTCCAATTCGGTCGGGTTTCACTCCTGGGTAAAAGCAATCGGATGTCTAACAGTACTGATGAAGTGTGATACAGCGAAACATATCTGTCTGCGGATGACTATATATATATATGTCATCCACATACAAGCCTGTTTCGCAGGTCATTAGTGTGGCTAGACACATCCACGTGCTCGAATCTCAACCGATGATTTGGGTCAGTAGGAGTCGCTTTCCTCTAAGCAATAGGCGCAGGGAACCAGAGAAGGAACATTCTAACGTGTTGTATATAAGCAGTGTATACACACGCCAGTCCACGAAAGAACTCGAATCATTTCCGAAGAAGAATAATGCATATATCGCAGAAGTGGTAACTGTTTATAAAATTTTCTTCTCTAGAGAGCTCAATCGTAATGAGAGCGTAATATATTAATCTGTATATATATATATATATATATATATATATAATACAAACCTATCAGGGAATTTAAAATGTGGAAAGCCTCGCTGTTTAATTTGTAAACATTTAATAACAGACAAAACATTCTCTGTACCCAACACCAAAATAAAATTACACCCACCAAACCTTACTTGTGACAGCAAAAACATCATCTACTTTCTCTTCTGCTCAATTTGCCCCAACAGTGGATATATCGGCGAATCCGGTAATAGCTTTAGATTTCGCTTCAATAATCACAAACTAAATATACGACAAAAAAATGTATACTCCCCAATTGCAGCCCATTTTAATCAACCTGATCATACTTTAGAAAATTGCAAATGTTTACTAATAGACTCCAATTTTAGTTCTACATACACACGCAGAAAGAAAGAAAAATACTGGATTTTAAAATTAAATACACACAAGCTAGGGTTAAATAGGGACTTAGGTGTGTTGAATCTTTACAAATATTTCAATAGGTAAAAAAATTTTTTCAGATATTCCAAGAAATTTTTATCTAAAACAAACAGATTTTCTCTACGGACGTGCCGCATGTTGTGAACAAACACACCACGTGATGTAAACAAAAAATATCCGGACGCTATCGTGAAATACGTTTCTAATTCAAATTTAAAAATCACTTGTTTCTGATGAAGGACCGAGGACGGTCTGAAATATAAAATATAATAAAAATAAACAAATACTGTTAAAATAAAAGTACATTTTTAAATTCAAAACTTTTTATTAATATTCTTTCCTATATATATATATATATATATATATATATATATATATATATACAGTACTGTGCAAGAGTATTAAGACAAGAACTATTTTCTCTTTTATGAGGCATATTGACAGAAAATAAACAATTTAATTAAAGTAATTTTATTTGATTTCCTCAACAAATGCTTTAATAAGAAAAAATACTTTTTACAAAATAAATTTAATATTTAGTATAATAGCCTTTTGCTTTGATCACAGCCTTCATTCTGTCAGGCATTGACATCACAAGCTTCTTCAATGTATCTAATGGTATCTCCTGCCAAGCAGCTTGTATTTGATCCCAAAGTGTGTCTTGCAAATAACATTAGATTTATCAATTTTGTATCCAAAATATCCCAAAATGATCATCTACGTCCTGAAAGGACTAGACACGAAGAAGAAGAAGAAGAAGAAGAAGAAGAAGAAGAAGAAGAAGAAGAAGAAGAAGAAGAAGAAGAAGAAGAAGTTCAAACTCGTTGAGTAAATGTGCGAGGTGTTTTCTCTTAAATTGATGTAGCCAGAACAAGTTATTGACAACAATGTTTGTTGACCAGATCCGTCAAGGGCAAATGCCGTTCAGATTATACCTTCCCAAACAAACATTATTAGGCTATAAGCATTTCTAGGACTAGCAAATTAATATCAAATTTACTTGACAGAATTTGACAGCTCCGCTGAACAATTTAGTTAAAGCATGAAGTGGAACTTTCACTTCGATCCGAAAGTAGAAATCGTTTTGGTTTCAGTTACTAGTAGCTGTTAAGAGATCTTCGAAAAAATCAAGTAATAAAAAAGTGATTGAAGAAGCATTACAAAATTTCACATTTTTTCTATTTCAATTTCCAGGTCTTTATATTTTGACAGTTTTTCAAATTCCTTGATTGCTATGTTACAATCCTCTGAACAAGCCATATCAATTAATAGACAAGTTTTCTCCTTCTGGTTTTTAACAATAATGTCTGGCCTGTTTGCTTCAATTTTTCTGTCTGTGTAGATGGTGTAATCCCATAGAATGGTTACATCTTTTATTTCTGTAACCGGTGCTGGGTAATGTTGATACCAGTGTTTGTTTACAGCTTTTCCATAATGTTTGCACATTGCCCAATGTAAATATTGCCCAACTCTATCGTGGCGATTTTTATATTCATTTGGGGCAAGCACAGAACAGCCTGAGATTAGGTGGTCTATTGTTTCTTGGTGTTTATCACAAAACCTGCATTTTTGATCCATATTATTATGCATAATATTTGCCTGAAAGTTTCTAGTGAAAAGACTTTGGTCTTGTGCTGCAAGAATAAAGCCTTCAGTTTCAGACTTTAATCCAGATGCACGTAACCATCGATGAGTATTAACTTTGTCAACATTGGATTTATTGGCACGTTCTGGATATTGTTCATGCAGAGGTTTGTCTTGCCAGCGCTGTTTCATCTGTTCAAGAGCTTTATCTTTGGCTTTCATTTTCATGTTTTTTGCCGCAATAGTTGGTTCTTGGCTTCTGTTTAGCTTTTCTACAGAATCTACTAACTGTAAATCTTGTTTGTATTTACTGCCTTCTTTTATTATTGAATATTTTTTCTTTCTTTCTTCATGTTGCCTTACTAATTGTATCATCCAATCCTTTGTTGTTTCTATGTATGTTAGTAAGCCAATAGTTGTTGTCTTGTATGACAATTCTAGCTGAATAAGACCTCTTCCACCTTCTTTACGGGATATGTATAGACGGTCTACATCAGCCTTTGGATGATGCATCTTATGCTTAGAAAGAAGCTTTCTTGTTTTAGCATCCATTCGCCTGATGTCGTTTAGAGTCCAATTATCATTATTATTATTATCATTATTATCATCATCATTATTATTATTATCATCATCATCATTATTATTATTATTATTATTATTATTATTATTATTATTTCCTTCGTCTGATTCTCATACATTATCTTCTTTACTTTTTCTTCATCCTGCTTCTTTTTTCTTTAATTAATCTTCCCCTTTCCTTCTACCTCCTCTTCTACTCCTCCTCCTCCTTTTTCTTCTTGTTTATCTCACTCTTCTTTTTTCTTATCTTTTTTCTTCTTCTTCTCATTATTATTATCATTATTATTGTTTTCTTCGCCTGCTTCACCCACTTCACGTCCTTCTTTGCTTTCTCTGCTATCTGCTTGATCTTTCTATCTTTCATTTTCCCTCTTCATTCTACGCCTTTTATTATTTTCCTTTACTATTTTTCTTTATCCTTTTTCTTCTTCTTCTTCTTCTTCTTATTATTATTATTATTATTATTATTATTATTATTTTCTTCGTCTACTTCACCTCCTTTTCTTTTCTTTTTCTGCTTTCTGCTACTTCTCTCTATTTTTCATCTTCCTCTTTTCCTTCTACATACTTTTCTTCTTCTTCTCCTTCTTCTTTATTATTATTATTATTATGTCATTTTTCATCATATTTCGATTTCTGCTTTGGTCTCACTACCAACCAAGTCTGCGGGGAGACCTAAGGCAGGTAGTGGCGTATTGTTATGACTCCATTTCATGTTTTTCTATCTTCCCTATCATCCCCAGCATTACATAGATAACGTTTTCCTTAGTATGTGGGCTGTACTTAATAAGACAATTTTTTGTATATCTCTTAAGCTGGGGTTTCCAGGGATTCTTTCAATGTGTTGTTTTGTTCCATTTTTTATCATTCCAAGTGCACCTACTATCACTGGTACAACTCTTGTTTTCAATTTCCACATTTTTTCTATTTCAATTTCCAGGTCTTTATATTTTTTATTATTATTATTATTATTATTATTATTATTATTATTATTATTATTATTATTTTCTTCGTCTGCTCTTCCTACATTATCTCTACTTTTTATTCTTCCTGCTTCTTTTTTCTTTTTATTTCATCTTCCCTATTCCTTTTACCCCCTTTTCTACTCCTTCTTCATCTTCTTCTTATTATTATTGACAAAAAATAAATATCTTTGAACTAATTAACCGCAATTTCAATTTTGATAAACAATATCTTATTTGAAGGCTGGAAAAATAAAAAATAAAAAATTTATCAGACAGAACTTGTCGGTTGCGTTTAATAGAGAAACAGGCTGTTTTGCTGGTCCCGGACTTGAACAGCATGGGTTCTGTCGGCTCTGAAGTGTATTGCCAAGGAAACTAAAACTTTTGGATTTGCAGAAAATATTATGCATGATGTCCTTAAAATATTCAGAGTACTATTTTTCTTTTAATAATTGATGATGAATAAATAATTTTAACTTGCGTTTTAACTATTGATCGAGAAAAAGATTTGAAATTTTCTTAACAATTGATGGTGAAAATAAATAAACTTCTGTCATAAATATGCGTTGTTATTTTGATATTATTGGCCTTCATAATAATGAAAATATTTATTTGCAAAATAGCCTAGGGTTCTATTTTACCGAAACCAGTAAAAGAAGCTTAAAAGATGTTCGTTTATTTTACCGGGGTTAGCAAAATAGCCTTTTACTTTAATAAAACCCTTGAGAACTTTAGATATAGACAGATGTACTCACATAATCACAGAACTTCATTATATATATATATATATATATATATATATATATATATATATATATATATATATTCTTCATTTCTAAACGAGTTATTACGCGATTGGGTTTCTATCAACGGTTATGGATTTGGGTAAATCTTGACTCCTGGACAGACTGGATTCTATAGCCTTGGTCGGCAACCAGTCTACCACAGAAAGTAATGGCAACCTACTGCGGATAATCTTCTGCCCAGTCAGTCATGTCTCTTTCGAGACATGATCGCCCAAAGCGTGTATCACGTATGGCACTTACGTGACTGACTGAATATAATAGTTGGAAAGAATAGCAGAAGTTTTTAACGGCGTTTTCAGTGTCATGGTAAAAGTTTTCGCTTTTGAATCTCTTATCTGCTTCCTTCTTAAATTAACAACGAGCATTCATAGTTGTGATTATTATCGCAGTGTTTTGTTAAAATTGGCAAGCTCAAATATTTAGCGTTAAGGGAATATTTTATTGTCGTAGAACTCGCCATGAGCTTATTCAATCATTATTTTAAGAATTAATTTTGTTTGTTTGTTTCGATGTTTAACGACCTATCAATACTTATGGTATCATTTAAGGTCATAACCAATGATTTTTTGGGGGGTAAGGTTATTTTATTTTTACAACATTTTTCTTTTCGAGTATCAAGATTCATTGGGATTTGTTATTTAACCTAAAACTGGAGGGAAGGGACGTATTAATACCTTTCCCAAGGGTACCAGTGCTTAAGTGAATACATGGTATTCAACTGGAATTCGAACTCGGCTCACCGATTTTCCTTTCCGAGCCGACATCCACTGCACCACAACGCATATCCGTCAATAAACGCTTACAGCACCTGGTATTCCCAAGCGGTCACCCATCTAAGTACTGACCAGGCTCAACGTTGCTTAACTTCGGTGATCGAGCGAGAACCGGTGTATTCAACATGATAGGCCGTAAGCCTTTTAAGAATTAAGATCTATCAGAAAACTAAATTAGAAAAACAATGAAATTTTCACGTATATATATATATATATATATATTTTTTTTTTTTTAATTTTTTTTTATAATCGTGTCGCCCCAAGCAAGGTATTTTACTGCCACTGTTGAGCAGGGTTTAAATCGGAAGAAAGTTATGAGAAAGAGTGACAGGATATAGGGGGTGTCAGGAAGTGGGTAAGAGAAAGATGTGAATACTGATGAGAGAGGAGTGGACGGAGAAAAGAGCATGAGAGAGAGAGAGAGAGAGAGAGAGAGAGAGAGAGGATGCAGGTTAGTGAAACAGGAGATGACTATTGACTTTACATTTAAATTCTTGGAGATTGTAGCTGTCGGGAAAGCAAGTAAACGGAAGGGAATTCCACAGGCGGGAAATGCGAGAAAAGAAGCTGAGGGAGTAGAATTTGCGTTTACAATTTATTGGTTTCACAGTAAAAGGATGGGACCTAGTTGCTAATCTTGTGGCTCGAGCAAAGTCATGCATCGAATGAACCAGAGAGCTAAGTTCATCGGAGCAAAAGCCGTGAAAGTATTTGTAGAAGAGACACAGGGAAGCCACACTGCACCGGTGAGAAAGTGACTGTATCTTGGCTGCCAGGTCGGGATGAATCACATTAGAGATTCTCCGTTGGAATTTGTCAAGGACTCCTAGGTGGATAGCAGGGACACCCGACCAGATATGACAGCTGTATTCAATGCACAGGCGGATGGTACATTTATTTATGTGCAGGATTGTTTCAGACGGGAAAAACACTTCCTGGCCCTATACAGGAAACCGACCTTTCTAGCAGCGGATTTAGCTATGGATTCGATATAGTCGTTCCACTTGAGGTTTGTTGTGAGTGTCAACCCGAGGTGGCGCAGTGTTTTGCTCTCAGGGAGAACACACCAGCACTCATAGTTGTGATTGTTATTAAAGTATTTTTGCTAAAATTGGGAGGCTCAAATGTTTAGCGGTGCGTTAATGGAATATTTTATTGTCATAGAACTCGCCATGAGCTTATTCAGTCACTATTTTAAGTTGTGAAATTCATCTGAAAACTAAATTGGAAAAACCATGAAAGACCACTCACGTAAGCTGAAGTAGAAACGGTCGATCTTTTTATTAAATTGGCCATGTGTAAAACATAACGAAACTTCCCACAAGACTTAGAGAATGCAAAACAGAAAAAAATTCTCCTAAAAGTTTATTAATTCTACAAAGATATAGAAAGACTACTTCAAATAAATCATAAAGTTTTGATAAAATCTAGGCTAGCGAAATAAATTCAACTAAATCAAAAATTTCATTAAAGCAGTAAAAAAAAGTCCACTGAAAAAATAAAGTACCACTAAAAATATAATTTTACTAAAAAATAATTTAAAAATAACAAAAAATAAAAATAAATAATGTTTCATAAAGAAATAAAATTTATAATAATACTAAAAAATTAAATCCTATAAAACTGCAGAAAACACTAAAAATAAATTATAAATATTTCATAAAACTCCGAATTAGTTTAAAACAAATTGCCCTAAAAGATACACTTTCACTAAAAAAATAAATAAATAGCATCCACTCGCACAAAAAGTTAAAAAACATTAAGAAAAATAAAATATTAAAATTAAATTTATAAAGAAGCAGAAATTAACTTTAAAAATGTTCATAATAAATCTGACCCTACTTTTAAATACCACTGAAAAATAAAATTTCACTAAAATCAACTTCTAGTAAAAATATAAAAAATAAATAAATAAAAAGTAATAAAAAATAAATAATAAAAATGACTACAAAAATAACATTTCGTCTAAGGAAAAAAAAAAAAGTAAAAATCTGCCTCGTTTTCATATTAATTCTACAGTTTGAAAACTATTAGTATTTTAAGAATTAACCTTCCATTCCATAAATATGGACGTGTGGCTGAGTGGTTAGAACGTTGGGTTTCTAAACGCGAGACCCCGTTTCAAATCTTTCCATGAGCGGAGGTGAAACCAACGCGCGTCATGTTAGAAAGTGCTCGAATGCCACGAGTTGATCCAGGGTTTATAATTGCAATTAGATAGACGGTACTGTTCGGGGTTTTTCCCCAGCCGTGAAAGATGAATTGTTCAGAAGCCGTTGACATTTGTGCCCGGGCGAAAATCACCGAGGACCGGCCTTGTAAAAGATTAATCACGCCAACTTATGCCCTCTTCCCCAGCTAGAAAGTTTGGGTCACTGTGTCGGGCCAGGAAGTTTTTCCCATCTGAGTCCATCTTGCACATATACAAATCAACCATCCGACCGTGCAAAGAATACTGTTGTCATATCTGGTCGGGCGCCCCTGCCATTCATCTCAGGGTTCTCGACAGGGACCAAAGGAGAATCTGTAACGTGATCGGTCCCGACCTAGCAGCTCGACTCCAGCCCCTTTCTCACCGGCTGGATGTGCCATCCCTCTGTCTATTCTACAAATATTTTCATGGTTTCTTCTCCGACGAGCTTAGCCCACTGATGCCCCCCTCCATAAGAATTTACTCGAGCAACTAAACTAGCAACAAGGTTACAACATTTTACAGTTAAATCAACCAAATGCAGTCACCACTTCTTCCTATCTTGCGCTTCCCGCCTGTGGAACTCTCTTCTGTATAATGGCTTCCCTGACAGCTACAATCCCTAAGAATTTAAATGCAATGTCAGTTCCTATCTTTTATCCACTTGACTCCAGTCGTTCTCTCGTCCTTTCCTCAACACCCCGTGTATCTTATTCTTTTTCTTTCTTATTCTACCCTGGCAAATGTCTTCACATCGGTATTCCCATCCTTCTCTTGCCCTTTCTCCAACACCCACTGTAACCAGTTTGTCTTTCTCTTTGCTCTCTTTTCACTCTTCTCTTATGTAGCCCCCTTCGCACCAGTGGCGGTACCACCTTGTTTGGGATAAAACGATTAAAAATGTTTTAAATAAAATGAAGCTATAGTTTGTTCAATATAAACAACAGAGCAGGCGTCTGCATTAAGGATTTGGAAAGTCACCATGGCAGAGAGGTGTTCATGGAAACAAGCAGACGTCGGTCATAACTATTATCTTTTTATTGTGTTTTTGTTGTACACACATTTCCTTCCGGGTCCCAACCAGAAACCTATGGTCAAAAATAGCTCCATGGCATTTTTCACTAGTCATTTTTGTAAAAAAAATAAAAACAAAAGATCAAACCAAGAGTACATACGTTTTACATAGATAAAGCTATTCGCAATTGGTGAGCTGTGCTTGTGGGCAACGCCGGGCTATGATACTAGTTAACTCATAAAAGGCGCAATAAATTAATAGCCTGCGGCTCAGATTGAGGAATCAATAAGGTGAGTTCGAATTCCATTTGTGTTTTTAAAGGATTCGTCAATATTTTGTAATCACGACAGGCACAACAATTTGTAGATGTAACAAATTACGTTGATTTGGCCTAGAAATTATATCGGGAATCTTCAAAATATTTATATTTGTCATTAGATAACACTCAAGATCCAAGAGACGAAATAACAACACCAACTGTAACCAAAAATAAACATGTATTAACAATTATACGAGGTTAGAGAAAAGCATGGGATCGTCACTGGAAATTCAACACGTGTGTGCGCTGCTTAAATAATCGCCTGTTGGACCAGTTTGACAGCGCGGGAAAACTGGATTTTCACATGCAAACAACATGATCGGCTAATGATTAACCAGTCTCTGTTTGACAACGTGGTGTGATTTGCGAATGTGAAAAGTGTGAATGATAGTGGCACACTACAATCCTCCGCTCAGACTGGAGAAAATTGTAATAATTTTTTTCAATATGTCCATTAATGTTGATATAAAACTGCTGATTCGTTTGATGACGATGATGATGATGATGATGATGATGATTGCTGGTTACTACTGAATGTCGGATGTGAGTAAATCCAGTAGAAACTGGTTAGCGGATTAGCTGAAAGCGGAAAGGACACGGACGTGGCTTAATCCGTAAAGAGGTGTACAGAAGTTGTTCTCGGTTGCTGAAATCATCTTGGCAGTTAATATTGCGTTAATAACGGTAAGGGAGAATGTAATGTCTGCCACATTGAGTTCCGTCAATAAACGCACATGTTGATGAAAATTTGACCGTCTGCATGATGTGTTGGGGGGGGGTGCCTTTTCCCCGCTTGCTTTTTTCAAAAATGGATGTTTACTGAATGTTGAGTTGAAAGACTTGTGCGATATTTAGCTGGTTGTAAGGTATTTAGACCTACTATGCCGTCGGGGGATGTGCGTTGTGGTGCAGTCGATATCCGCTCGGAACGAGAAATCGGGGAGCCGAGTTCGAATTCCACCTGAATTCATTGCATTCACTTACGCGCAAATACCCCTGGGAAAGGTATTAATCCGCCTATTCTTTCCAGTTATGGGTTAAATAACAGGACAGATTGGGTTCTATAGCCTTGGTCGACAACCAGTCTACCGCAGAAAGCAATGGCAACCTACTGCTGGATAATCTTCTGCCCAGTCAGTCATGTCTCTTTCGAGACATGATCGCCCAAGCGTGTACCACGTATGGCACTTGACTGATGCCGTCGGGACTTGTATAAGTCGTGTGCCGTTTGCTGCTGTAAGTTATTTAGACTTACTATACGGACGGGACCTGTATGCTGCTCAATGGACAATTTGTTGACCTACTGCTGTCGTCGTTAGGTGAGCTGTTCGATTCAGAAATTTAGGTACTGTTGTGTTAACAGGAAGAATGAATAGCACGGTGGATTCGTTGCTATCAGTGTCGGCCATATTGACTGATGAATAAGCGCACGTGGGTGACGGTGACGAAAAACGTTGGTATGCTAATTTGGAGATGTTTTTCAACACTTTCTATCAGGTTACTGGCAAAACTTTGGTGTTTAATGTCGTGGCCACCAAATAACTGTAGAAATACTGTCAAGATGTTGGTGTTTTCTTAAAACGAAGGAAACAAGGATCACCACTAGAAAATTTTAAAAAGTAGGGTCTGGACGTGGCTCGTCTGTAATGACGTAGTTGAGATGCAGGTCGTCACTGATAGTATTCCGAGGAAGAATATTTGAAGATGCCAGCGATTGGAAAATTTGGTCTGCAAAGTTGAGTTGATTGCTAGTGATAAGAACTTGGAAGGTATCTGATTCCAATGAGTCGATTTCTCTTTGAATTTGCTGCCGTCTGCAGTACTAAAAAATCAGACTTTCAGATGCCTTAGTCCTTCTTGAAAGTTTTGAAAAAAAATAAAAAATTAGTAAAGGCGTTGAGTTTTTTTTTTTTTTTTTTTAATCATTTCACCCCGAGCAAGGCGGAAACGCCACTGATGTGCAGGGGGTTACATAAATGTAAAAAGATTAATTAGAAAAGAGTGAGGAGTACAAACTAGTTAGAAAGGAACAATAGAAAGCAGGTGCGATGACAGATACATAGATGGAGAGAAAGGGAAGGTTATACAGGGGTGGGGAGAGAGCTAGAGTCCAGTGGTTAGTAGATGAGTATTGACTTTGCATTTAAATTTCTGGAGGTTGTAGCCGTCAGGAAAGCAAGAATACGGGAGCGAGTTCCACAGGCGGGAAGTGCGAGAGAGGAAGCTGCAGGAGTAGAATTGTCGTCTGCATTTGGCTAACCTGACTGTGAATGGGTGGGACCCAGTTGCCAGTCTGGTTGCACGAGTAAACACCTGTTGAGGAGGCATCAGTGACTTAAGTTTGTCTGAGCAGAAGCCATGAAAGTATTTATAGAACAGACAAAGGGAGGTCACATTTCGACGATGGGGAAGTGGCTGCAGTTGAGTCGCCAGATCAATACCTATCACATTACAGACTCTCCTTTGGAGCTTGTCAAGAACACTGAGGAGAACGGCAGGGGCACCTGACCATAAATGGTTGCAGTACTCCATGCACGGACGGTTGGTTGACTTGTATATATGCAGGATTGATTCAGGTGGAAAAAACATCCTGGATCGACATAGTGACCCAACCTTCTTAGCAGTAGATTTTGCTATGGATTCAATATAGTGGTTCCATTTGAGGTCTGAGGACAGGGTAAGTCCGAGGAGGCGTAATCTCTGACGACGCCAAATAGAAAAATTACGAGTCTAATTTCTACTCATCCTATCGAATCACGTCGCGGTCACCAATCTGTAAAAAAATTCGTTAATAATTTGTAATCGCGTCTGGTACAACAATTTGTAGATGTTACCAATTACATTGATTTGGCCGAAAAATTATATGGGAAACGTTCACAATATTTATATTTGTGATTAGATAATACTCATAACTCAAGAAATGAAATAACAACAACAATTGTAACTAAAACAGACATGTATTAACAATTATACGAGGTTAGAGAAAAGCATGCATTTAATTGTTAACAAGTGTGTAAAATGAGAAAGAGTTTTCTCCCATAGACTGTAGAGAAAGTCAAATGTTCTTTGGAGGGTTAATTGAAATAAAGTCTTGTTCAGCAAAGAAGAATCATTAATAGAATGTTCTGTATATTGTAGGTTGTCACATGTTCCCACAACGGCCTTCTGCTGTTGGTTTCACAATGAAGTTGTATGTGGGAACGTGTGTGTGTGTGTGTGTGTGTGCGTGTGTGTATACATACATGTATGTGTGAGAAATAATTCCGTGCTGCCGACTGCTACCTGCAATCGGGTGCTGGTGTTTATGTGTAAGTGAGAATTATGCCCTCACTGGAGTTTCAACACGTGTGCGCGCCGCTTAATTAGTCGCCTGTTGGACCAGCTTGACAGCCCGGAAAACTTTGTTTTCATGTGCAAACAACATGATCGGTTAATGATTAACCAATCACTGTTTGAAAACGTGGTGTGATTTGCGAATATAAGAAGTGTAAATGATAGTGGTACACTATAAGTTCATTGCAATCACTTACGTTCTAATACTCTTGGGAAAAGTTATGGGTCTATCTTTTCTTCCTCGGGCTATAGGTAAATAGCAGAAAAGTATGACTTCTATAGCATTGATTGTCAACCAGACTAGGAAAAAATCTCTGAATTCTAACCTGTATGTAAGCACATGTAGCTTAGGTAAGGATTGTTCGCAATGACCCGAAGACCCGACTACGACTGAATCTTTTTCAGGCGGGGGAGAACGACTCTAACAGGAATTGAACTCTCGGATTAACAGTTCTGAAACTTCATCTATTACACCATTCGCACATACCATCTTACATTGTTTGGTATTTCCAAGCGGTCACCCATCTAGGTACTGACCAATCTTGACGGTCATTAATAAGATGAGTATAATCTTGGAGTTTTTTCGAACTTTTGTTCTCATCTCGGTTCATATAGGCATTATAATAGACACAAGGTTTCGCCTTAGTACCCTCTGGTAATCATCAGACTGGCTAATAGTAGCTTACGGTCATATCACGTTGAATACACCGGTTCCTGTTCGATTACCGAAGTTAAGCAACGTTGAGCTTAGTCATTACTTAGATGGGTGACCGCTTGGGAATACCAGGTACTGTAAGCTTTTATTGACGGATGTGCGTTGTGGTGCAGTGGATGTCGTCTCGGAAAGAGAAATCGGTGAGCCGAGTTCGAATTCCAGTTGAATACCCTGCATTCACTTACACGCTGGTACCCTTGGGAAAGGTATTAATCCGCCCCTTCCCTCCAGTTATGGGTTAAATAACAGGGTAGGACTTTGGACCCTGCCCTTAAGCAAATCCCAGTGCAACTTTCTTTGTCGGGGAGGAAGCCGGCTCAACCCGACTAGGATGAATGCGGCTTCCATACATCTTTGGAATTATTTCAAACTTTTGATACAATTTCTGATTGAACTTTTTGATATAATAGACACAAGGTTTCGACCAAGCACCCTCTGGTCAGCATCAGGTGTCCATAGATTGGCTGATGTGGATTATCTCGTTGATTATTGCGAAATATCCTGTGAAATAAATGATTGTTCTTTCATGTCGGATTTTGGTTCTCTCACTACCAAGTCCAATGGCCACTAGATAATACTAACACTATATCCACTACGTCACCGTCCCGAAGAACTTTAGTGGTGTATTTTTGGAGCCTTTTATACTCAGTGTCAGATAGATTTTGACAATTATGTTAGTGGGTTCGTGCCACTTGTCATAATTTGTATTTCATTCTGAGATGAGTAATTTTCAATAATCTTGGAATTATTTCGAACTATTGTTTTTATCTTGGTTGATATAAGTGTTATAACAGACACAACATTTCGACCACGTACCCTCTGATCATCATCAGGTGTCCATAGATTGGCTGATGTGGATTATCTCGTTGATTATTTCAAAATATCCTGTGAAATCAGTTATTATTCTTTCATGTTGGAATTTGATTTTCTCACTACCAAGTTCAAGGATCGAACTTATGGCCACTAGATGATACTAACACATGCATAACCAACTACTATATCCACTACGCCACCGTCCCGAAAGCCCTTAGTGGCGTATTTTTGGAGCCTTTTATATTCAGTGTCAGGTGATTTTTGACAACTGGATTATATTAGTGGGTTCATGCCACTTGTCATAATTTGTATTTATTTCTGAGATGGATACCTGATGATCACCAGAGGGTACTTGGTCGAAACATTGTGTCTGTTATAACACCTATATCAACCAAGATGAGAACAAAAGTTTATTATATAAAGAAATTATTGAAAATTACTCATCTCAGAAGCAAATACAAAAGAAGATGAGGTTTGATGAAATTGGCCTTTGGTATTACATTAGCTGTCTCCTCTTTCTCCCTCTCTTTTACGCCACACTTACTCTCTATCGTATATTCTTGCTCTTTCCTATCACACGCACATATATACACATACACACTCTCTTTCTCTCTCTCTCTCTCTGTAATTGTTTCTCTCTTTTTCGTTACACTCTCTGCCTTTCTCATTAGATCACACTCTCTTTGTAAATTTATTTCATCCTCATACCACGCCCCCTAAATATCTCTAGGTAACGCCACATCACGTTAAAGTACCATTTCCCAGACGATCAGACACTAAATATTTTCCCCTCTTTAAAAATCGGGGACCGAGTTCGAATTCCAGTTGAATTCCTTGCATGCACTTACGCACAAGTACCATTGGGAAAGGTATTAATCCGTCTCTTCCCTCCAGTTATGGGTTAAATAGAACAGATTGGGTTCTATAGCCTTGGTCGGCAACCAGTTTACCGCAGAAAACAATGGCAACCTATGTCGGGATAATCTTCTGCCTAGTCAGTCATGTCTCTTTAGAGACATGATCATCCAAAGCGTGTATCACGTATGGCACTTAAACTGACTGACTGAATATAATAGAAACATAATTAAAACTTCTACTGGACATAAAGTAGGGGATCGGTTTTCTATTGTTATGAAGTAATAAATCGATCACCCACTAATTATTTTTAATATTATAATTTAATATAATCTATCTCATCTTCCTCCAGCTATGAGTTAAATGGCAGGACAGATAGGGTTCTATAGCCTTGGCTGGCAACCAGTCTACTGCAGAAAGCAATGGCCACCTACTGCGTGATAAACTTCTGCCCAGTCAGTCATGTCTCGAATGAGACATGATCGCCCAAGCGTGTATCACGTATGGCGCTTAACTGACCGACGGATTTACATCGCACTCTGTTTCTCTCGCTCTAACATCGTCTCTCTTACATCGCATTCTTTCCCTTATCTTTGCTTCTCTCTTTTGCATGACCCTCGTAGGTGATCAGTGTATATATCAAAATAATCACTGATCTAGATAATCAACTAAAACTTATTCCAACTATATCTGTAACTTTAGACCTCTATATCGTCAAAGATTTAATTATGACGTCATCTTTTAATAATGATTCGGCTACAGTACATATAGGTTTACGTAATCTATGTTATAGGAGATAATTGCACGATGTTTGGTATGAACACTAATTCGGCATTGAGAACACTGGATTAATTCTATAATTCAATGTACCGAATATAACAGATGATTTACTCGATGTGTAATTCCAGTTTACTTTGAAGCCTTCATATCACTGTGCCACATGGGTAAGGGATCTTTCAGAACTGTCGGTAAAAGATCAGAATAGAATGGCTTCTCTAAAACTTAGTTGACAGTCAGTCTTGGAAAAGGAACACTCTGAATTTGATTGATATAGGTGTTATAATAGACACGATGTTTCGATCAAGTACCCTCTGGTCATCATCAGGTATCCATCTCAGAAATAAATACAAATTATGACAAGTGGCACGAACCCATTAACATAATCCAGTTGTCAAAAATCACCTGACACTGAATATAAAAGGCTCCAAAAAATACACCACTAAAGACCTTCGGGTCGGTGGTGTAGTGGATATAGTTGCTGGTTATACATGTGTTGGTATCATCTAGTGGCCATAAGTTCGATCCTTGGACTTGGTAGTGAGAGAACCAAATAATAAAGTAGATCAGTTTATTTAGCTTCGGTAAGGAAGCTGTAAAGGATTCGTCAATAATTTGTAATTACGTCTGGCACAAGAACTTGTAGATGTTACGTACCATGTTAATTTGGCCTAGAAATTACATCGGAGAAATTACATCGGAAACCTTCACAATATTTATATTTGTGATTAGATAATACTCAAGGCTCAAGAAACGAAATAACAACATCAGTTGTAACCAAAATAGACATGTATTAACAAATATACAACAGTTTGAGAAAGTATGAATATAACTGTGAAGAAGTGTATAGAAGGAGACTGTAATAGAAGGAGAAATTATTTAATAGTTTAAAATTTATAAACAATAAATATATTACTGTATATAAATTGGATTTATAACGATGAAATTTAGTTTTAAATCAAGTGTATAGAAGGAGACTGTATAGAAGACTGTAATTTCGAGAAAAAGTAATTTCGAGAAAAAGTAAATTAGTGAATGAATATTCTTGGAAAAGGTTGATTGAAATAAAGTTTTGTTTTTAGATCAGTCCAAAGCATTTGATAGGGTTGATCATGGCTACCTGGCCGCTGTCCTGAAGGCCGCCGAATTCGCACCCGACTTCTGCCGTCTCCTGTATCAATCCCCCGCGGGTGTTGTTCAGGTGAACGGAAAGTTGTCGAGCGCTTTTGCGCTGTCTAGAGCTCGTGCTCATTGATCATGCATACGCCTGTGTGTCGACCTCGTTTTCGTGAGTAAAGCGAATGGTGTTTCTGTCGCTGCTCCCCACCGAATCGAATGGTGATATGAACGACGCGATTGGAGGAAGTCTTGCGACTTTCACATCAAGATCTGATCCGATATTTTGAGCATCAGCTCAGAATTAAGATTAGATCTGAGTGGAAACGGTTAATCCGATAGGCTTTAGTGAAAGATGGGTAAATGTGGCGAGCCTGGTTCGAGTGGAAGGGCTAGACTTGATTTTCTCTTTTAGATCTAGTAGTCACATCAGGGTGGATTCCTTTGGAACCCTCCCCTGGTTAAGGTAATTCCTTTTTGTGTACCTAGTTAATGGGAATGAATGTGTCCCCGGCATTGTCTTTTGTTATGATTCAGGTCGAGATTGCCAAAATCCCCGCCCCCGCTTTTATTTTTTGACCCGTTTTATCTCGTCTGAGTCACTCCATGAATTTTATTTTCTGCTCTCCACTGCCTGTAGAAAGAGTGTCTCTTGATTTTGTCCTATGGGCAGAACACAGCAGCCACTTTGTTTTGTGGGTTGGTTGGGTTCAACTACATACTTTTCTTCTTCTTCTTCTTCTTCTTCTTCTTCTTCTTCTTCTTCTTCTTCTTCTTCTTCTTCTCCTTTTTCGTTATTATTATCATTATTATTACGTCATTTTTCATCATATTTCGATTTCTGCTTTGGTCTCACTACCAACCAAGTCTGCGGGGAGACCTAAGGCAGGTCGTGGCGTGTTGTTATGGCTCCATTTCATGTTTTTCTATCTTCCCTATCATCCCTAGCATTACATAGATAAAGTTTTCCTTAGTGTGTGGGTTGTACTTAATAAGACAATATTTTGTATATCTCTTAAGCTGGGGTTTCCAGGGATTCTTTCAATGTGTTGTTTTGTTCCATTTTTTATCATTCCAAGTGCACCTACTATCACTGGCACAACTCTTGTTTTCAATTTCCACATTTTTTCTATTTCAATTTCCAGGTCTTTATATTCTGACAGTTTTTCAAATTCCTTGATTGCTATGTTACAATCCGCTGGACAAGCCATATCAATTAATAGACAAGTTTTTTATTTCTGGATTTTAACAATAATGTCCGGCCTGTTTGCTTCAATTTTTCTGTCTGCGTAGATGGTGTAATCCCATAGAATGGTTACATCTTCTATTTCTGTAACCGGTGCTGGGTGATGTTCATACCAGTGTTTGTTTACAGCTTTTCCGTAATGTTTGCACATTGCCCAATGTAAATATTGCCCAACTCTATCGTGGCGATTTTTATTATTATTATTATTATTATTATTATTATTATTATTATTATTATTATTATTATTATTATTTTCTTCGTCTACCCTTCCTACATTATCTCTACTTTTTCTTCTTCCTGCTTCTTTTTTCTTTTTATTTCCTCTTCCCTCTTCCTTCTACCTCCTTTTCTACTCCTTCTTCATCTTCTTCTTATTATTATTATTGTTATTATATCATTTTTCATCACATTTCGAGCATTCTTTCGAATATGTTGAAGCCTTAAACGCCTATCGCATTAGCAAATCAATTCTATTTCATGAAATTTTCCATTTGTCAAAATTTATAAAAACTCTGTCTGGATTTATATATCCTAATTTTGAAACATATTGTCGACGCGGAAAACATATGAATAGAACGAAAATAAATCTTTTTCTTTCAACAGATTCTGAAGGATTGGATGAGGATTTGACTTGTATTAATTTCAGAAAAGGGTAAATGATTTTCTTGCTTTCAAATAATTCTCATTATAAAAAGAGGATTTTCATTTAATTCGAATAAGAAACAGGGAAAATGCATTAATAACTTTCGACTCGAACTAAGACTTTTAAGAATAGATACTAGAACACACACACTCCATATATATATATATATATATATATATATATATCAGCATGCAGTGTGGGTATAGAAGAATCCAAAGGAGTATTCTTTGCATACAGTCGTAGGATAACTCTCTAAGAGAGCTCTAAACATATATGCATATAAATACATATAGAGCAAATATAAGATTTCGCCTGAAATAGACCTATACTTCCTATCCACCATGAAATAACGTGTCTGTCTTAATTTTTCTTATATATATATATATATATATATATATATATATATATATATATATATATATATACTACAGGCCATTGTTATTAGTATACCCCAGTTTATTAATAGAAATGATTCAGTGGATAATTCTACATGATAACAGAATTGTTTCTTTGTTATTATTACTTTGCAAAATTTTACAAGACAAGGAAGCAAAGATGAATTCATCCGAATCACCCTAAATTTTCTTCAATTTTCCATTGATGAAACTGCAATATTAGTAATTATTAAATATTTATAAATTCTTTTGATGCACATGTTATCGTGCAGTATTAACAAAAGAGCCATTCTATTTTCATTTACAATTATTCACTTGGCAATAAATACTAAAAAATAGTATGCAATACATCATTTTTTTAAAACACTGGGGTGACCTAATAATTATGGCCGGTAATATATATATATATATATATATATATATATATATATATATATATATATATATATATCGAATAAAGGAATAGGGTTGTTCATATATATATATAAATGAAATCTACATAGTGCGATGGGTAAATTGTCGCTACTTGCCTTGTAAAATTTTGCAAAGTAATAACAAAAGAACCATTCTATTTTCATTTACAATTATTCACTTGGCAACAAATACTAAAAAATAGTATGTAATACATCATTTTTTTAAAACACTGGGGTCGCCTAGTAATGTAACATTGTCTTTTATATACTCTTAAACAGACTGACAACAAGGTCCCACCCACTTACAGTTTGATCAACCAAATGCAAGCGTCAACTCTACTCAATCAGCTTCTTTTCTCGGATTTCCCGCCTGGGGAACTTCCTTCCCTATACTTGCTTTCCTGACGGCTACCATCCGCAGGAACTTAAATACAATGTCAATTCCCATCTTTTATCCACTTGATTTTAATCGTCCCCCTGTCCTTTCTACATCACCACGTATATCTTGTTCTTTTCCTTTCTTACTCTACCTTCGCAACTGTCATCAAACCTGTATACTTATCTTGCCCTTTCTCTGACACCCCCTGTAATTGGTTCGTCTTTTTCTTCACTCTCCTCCTACCTAAGATTTTACTCTCTTATGTAGCCCCCTGCGCATCAGTGGCGATATCGCCTTGCTTGAGGTGAAAGAATCAATATATATATATATATATATATATATATATATAAAACTTCATATATATATATATATATATATATATAGAGAGAGAGAGAGTTTAATATATATATATATATATATATATATATATATTAATTCTTTATATATATATATATATATATATATATATATTTTTTTTTTTTTTAATCATTTCACCCCGAGCAAGGCAGAAACGCCACTGATGTGCAGGGGGTTACATAAATGTAAAAAGATTAATTAGAAAAGAGTGAGGAGTACAAGCTAGTTAGAAAGGAACAATAGAAAGCTAAGAAAGCAGGTGCAATGACAGATACATGGGCGGAGAGAAAGGGAAGGTTATACAGGGGAGGGGAGAGAGCTAGAGGCCAGTGGTTAGTAGGTGAGTATTAACTTTGCTTTTAAATTTCTGGAGGTCGTAGCCGTCAGGAAAGCAAGAATACGGGAGTGAGTTCCACAGGCGGGAAGTGCGAGAGAGGAAGCTGCAGGAGTAGAATTGTCGTCTGCGTTTGGCTAACCTGACTGTGAATGGGTGGGACCCAGTTGCCAGTCTGGTTGAACGGGTAAACACCTGTTGAGGAGGCATCAGTGATATATATATATATATAAAGTTTAATGGCACTCTTTTGAGTAAATATCATTAGAGCAACACCTTGGGAGCATATTATTGTAAATGAATCTTCTGTGATTTGTATGTTTCAATTAATTTTAATCAAATTGAAATCCTATCTTTTATATTCATCACTGATTTTTTCTTTCTTCACTCTTTTCAATTCTTATAAACCTAGGTTGCTCTAAGAATTTCTAGGAAAGGACATTTTTAAACCAAATGGTTGATGCTTGAAAGTGAGGTTGACCAATGAGTTTATTAAAAATCAATTTTCTTCGTCCATCTGCATTGAAATGTCTTCATTGACACTCAGGCGGATGTTGTCCATCATCAACATTCATCTTTCGGGAAAACATAGCTCAAACAGATCAAAGCTCTCTCGTGGATGTCATACATAGCATCCAACTCCTTCAGAAATTCCTCTCTGAATATCTAGAATCAAATGTTATCATTATTAATATTATTTACACCTGGACTATCCTTTTTGTCGTTATCACAACGTTTCGGCTGTTGTGCCCTTCGGCCTTCATCAGGTTTATATTGATCCGAGCAACCAACAAGGAATTCCGAACTGCATCCTTTATTTAATCTGCGGAGGTAGACTGTTTTGGTTGTTCTGCTTTTATCTACGGATAGCATGTCTATTTCTGATTTTAAGTATTACTCAGTAATTGCTTGCCATGTTTTCACTGAATTCCAGTTTAAAATGCTCGGGATTGAACACACAACTAATTATCTAAAATAATGGATCATATGCAACGTAGGTGAACAATTCAATTCCTAATATTGAAAATAAATACAATGTACCTAAATACAAATTCGAGACCTGTCATAATGAATCATATGCAATATAGGTGAAAAATTCAACTAGAAAAATTGAAAATAAATACAATGTATCTAAATACAAATTAGAGACATGTCCTAATAGATCATTCCAGCCTATGTAGAATAATGAATCATATGCAATACAGGTGAACAATTTAATTTCTAAAATTGAAAATAAATACAATGTGTCCAAATACAAATAAGAGACATGTCATAAAAGATAATTACATTTTAACCCTCTAGGGCCATTCGTATCATATTATATTAATAAGTAGTAATTAGTGGGGGATCAGTTTATTACTTCATGACAATAGAAAACCGATCACCCACTTTATGCCCAGTATAAGCCTTAACCCTCTAGGGCCATTCGTATCATATTTGATACAGTATGAAAACAAGCCTTGAAAGAAATATTTTCCTGAAAAATTTTTTAAGAGAAATATTTTATAAATTTCAAATGAAAGCAGTACTGACTGCTCAGTCAATGAATACCAAATGTTTCCTTATAAGGAAATACCAAATGTTTCCTTATAGGGAAATACTGTATCAAATATGATACGAATGGCCCTAAAGGGTTAAGTAGTAATTAGTGGGGGATCTGTTTATTAATTCATAACAATATAGAACTGATCCCCCACTTTATGACAAGTAGAAGCCTTAATCATATTATATTATTAACCCTCTAGGGCCATTCGTATCATATTTGATACAGTATGAAAACAAGCCTTGAAAGAAATATTTTCCTGAAAAATTTTTTAAGAGAAATATTTTATAAATTTCAAATGAAAGCAGTACTGACTGCTCAGTCAATGAATACCAAATGTTTCCTTATAGGGAAATATCAAATGTTTCCTTATAGGGAAATACTATATCAAATATGATACGAATGGCCCTAGAGGGTTAAATAAATCAACAATGCTTTGCAGCAATTTTTAAAAGGAACTAGATATTTTTCTCATTAAAAGTTTAATGATTCTAACATTATGGATGAAAAATACTGAATTTTATATTGTGCTTTTTCGAGACTTTAAACATGCGGTTTACACAACGATAAGGTTAGGTCAATAAAATGGCTGACAAAGACATATGTATGTGAAAACAAATAGTACATGATTGGAACGTATAAAAAATCTGACCTGTAAAGTCTCTCATAGAGACTTGGTACAACTCTATAATACATGGACATTTCCTTTTTTAGAACTCGCTGGAAATAATTCCTCACCATGTAAAAACTAAGCAGCATATTTCCACTGTTCTGAATGGCCTGTTAAATGATTCTTAAAGGCCCCTTGGGTCATAAATATATTCTTCTTGTCAGAGGATGCTTATTGCTTTCTGAATTAACACTCACACGACACATGACCGGCTTACGCTGGGTATACTATTTAGGGAAGAGGAAAGAAAGTTAACACATTCTTCTCAGCAAGCCAGGGGTCTCGTGCTCCCCCGCCTCGAATCTATGATAATGGGCCAAGCAATCTATTGCATCTCTATTTTCATACGGTAGTGCTCATATAAAATACAAATTTTATTCCAACCTAATAATGTGCAATAATGGATCATATGCAATGAAGGTGATTTCAATTATAAAAATTGAAAATAAATCCAAAGTATCTAAATACAAACTAAAGACCTGTCCTAACAGATCATTTCAGCATATGTACAATAATTCATTTTATGCAATATTGGTGAACAATTCAATAATAAAAATTGAAAATAAATACAATGTATCTAAATACAAATTAGAGACGTGTCATAATAGATCATTTCAGCCTATATACAATAATGGATCTTATGCAATATTGGTGATCAATTCAACTAGAAAAATTGAAAATAAATACAATGTATCTAAATACAAATTAGAGACATGTCATAATAGATCATTTCAGCCTATGTACAATAATGGATCATATGCAATATAGGTGAACAATTCAATTCCTAAAATTGAAAATAAATACAATGTATCTAAATACAAATTAGAGACATGTCCTAATAGATCATTTCAGCCTATGTACAATAATGGATCATATGCAATATAGGTGAACAATTCAATTCCTAAAATTGAAAATAAATACAATGTATCTAAATACAAATTAGAGACATGCCCTAATAGATCATCCCAGCCTATGTACAATAATGGATCATATGCAATATAGGTGAACAATTCAATTCCTAAAATGTGAAAATAAATACAATGTATCTAAATACAAATTAAAGACATGCCCTAATAGATCATTTCAGCCTATGTACAATAATGGATCATATGCAATATAGGTGAACAATTCAATTCCTAAAATTGAAAACAAATACAATGTATCTAAATACAAATTAGAGACATGTCCTAATAGGTCATTTCAGCCTATGTACAATAATGGATCATATGCAATATAGGTGAACAATTCGATTCCTAAAATTGAAAATAAATACAATGTATCTAAATACAAATTAGAGACATGCCCTAATAGATCATCCCAGCCTATGCACAATAATGGATCATATGCAATATAGGTGAACAATTCAATTCCTAAAATTGAAAATAAATACAATGTATCTAAATACAAATTAGAGACATGCCCTAATAGATCATTTCAGCCTATGTACAATAATGGATCATATGCAATATAGGTGAACAATTCAATTCCTAAAATTGAAAATAAATACAATGTATCTAAATACAAATTAGAGACATGTCCTAATAGGTCATTTCAGCCTATGTACAATAATGGATCATATGTAATATAGGTGAACAATTCAATTCCTAAAATTGAAAACAAATACAATGTATCTAAATACAAATTAGAGACATGCCCTAATAGATCATTTCAGCCTATGTGGAATAATGAATCATATGCAATACAGGGGAACAATTCGATTCCTAAAATTGAAAATAAATACAATGTATCTAAATACAAATTAGAGACATGTCCTAATAGGTCATTTCAGCCTATGTACAATAATGGATCATATGCAATATAGGTGAACAATTCGATTCCTAAAATTGAAAATAAATGCAATGTATCTAAATACAAATTAGAGACATGTCCTAATATATCATTCCATCTTAAATAAATGAACAATATTTGCGGCAATGTTTGACATCGACTTGAGATTTTTCTTGTTAAATATTTGAATCATTTTAACACATTTAACATTATGAAGAAAAAGTTTTTTTTAAATTTTATTTTGAATTATTTCACTCCAAGCAAGGCTGAACCGTCATTAGTGCGCAGGGTTGTTCCATTAAGAGAAAAAAACTGGATACAGTGGGTGTCGATGAAAGGATAAAAGATCAATGGGATTCAAGGAGATAATGGCAATTGACATTAATTTTTTGTAGATTGTAGCTATTAAGGAAGGGAGTAAATAGAAGGGAATTCCACAGGCGGGAAGAGCGACAAAAGAATCTGAAAGAGTAGAAGAGTAAGTTACATTTAACTATTTCAACGATATAAAGGTGCGACCGAGGTGCCAAATTCATGTGGTCAGGTTACCAGAGACAGAAGCTTGTCAGAGCAGTTGCTATAAAAATATTTGTAGAAAAGAAGGAAGCCACATCTGGCGAGCTTAGTTTAATTTGTAACGGATTTGTTAATGAATGTCGAATGTTCCCGTAATAGAAACGACTAAATTACTTATTACTATAACGAATTACGCATTTAGCCGAAATAAGTTCCCCCGAGTCTGGTAAGAATTCATATCAAATGGTAGTGCTGTAAACGAAAGTATTTGGCCGTCTCTAGCGAACAGGCTAACAGATTAATTTAAATTACATTTTTAGATAGGAATCAACCCCAACCAGTTTATGTCCGAGGCAGATTTGTTCAGAATCCACGCAACATTCTAACGGGATATTCGTGCGGAGGAAGTACAAGAGTCCAACCCCAAGAGGACCAGATATGGCGTCTACTGATAACATTCATTAAATTTCATTGCTTTGTGAGAATTAATAGTCAGCCGCTTAGGATAATGAAAGATGTTCGTTTTTCCATTACACACTGCTTTAGTTAAGATTTTTGACTATGACCCAAGGGGCCACTAAACTTTAAGAAAGTCATGTAAGATTCAAATTTTGAAATTAATTCTGCAACACACAGTGAGAAACAGACTACGTTCGATGATGAATCTGAATATTTTTATAACGACTTATTTTCTAAGCACTGCTTAGATGTGACACAAGGCAAAAAGTATTGAGAAACCCAGTAAGGATCAAACTCATTCTTTCTACTTCTATGTGCCGTGTCCCTTAAGGACGCAGGCGATCATAGCCTTCTACACCTCTCTATCCTTGTCACTCTTAATACCACTTTTTTCCTTATTTCACTCAATGCACACTCAAATCCATCAAATATGTCATGCGTTGCTTCCCCTTTTCTCTCTTCTTCTCTATTTTACCGTGGGCATCAGGTTCTCCAAGCCCTTCTTCCTCATTCAGTCAGTTAAGTGCCATACATGATACAAGCTTGGCGATCATGTCTCAAAAGACTGTGCAGAAGATTATCCCGCAGTAGGTTGCCATTACTTTCTGTGGTAGACTGGGTAGACTGGTTGCCAGCCAAGGCCATAGAACCCAATCTGTTCTGTTATTTGACTCATAGCTAGAGGGAAAAGATATGCATTATATCATTAAGTAGTAATTAGTGGGGGATCAGTTTATTACTTCCAAAGAATAGAAAATCTATCCCCCACTTTATGCCCAGTAAAAGCCTTAATTATGATTCCAACTATTATATTCAGTCAGTTAAGTGCCATACGTGATACAAGCTTTTGGCACTTAAAAACAAAACGAGTCTAAACTAATCTTTCCCCCATTTGATAATCTATGCACAAAAAAATTCAATAAATTACACGAGCCTCCCCACAAAGGTGGGATGTGTAACAAGGCCGATTTTTAGGGTATGGCATTCCAAGTGCGTACACTTGGGCAAAAATTCCCCGTAGACTTGTCATATGCGAAGTCGGGCTTTTGTCTATTTGTTCCAGGCAACAGTGCCCTGCTACAGTTCATCGTCTTGGATCCTCTTTGCCCGAAAGCAGAGAATCCGACAAAATGAGAGCTTCAATTCACTTGGTATTTACCCGAGCCTCCACAAAAACTCGGAATATAGTGCAAGTCCGATTTTACCTTGAGGTATTATGAGCGCCTACGCTTGGGCAAAAATATACTCGCCATATGCGTGACTGTGCTCTCGTCTACTAAACCCAGACGAGACTCTTCCCTTCGGTATAGCCTCGTCTGGTTTCCTCTCCGCCCAAAAGCAGAGCGTCCGACAAAGTGAAAGTTTTTATTCCCACGGTATTTACCCGAGCCCCTCTCCACAAAGGCAAGATGTGGGAAAAAGTTTAATTATAACCGTGGGTCATTCCGTGCGTGTACGTAAAAATTATCCATAGAACCCGCAAAACCGAATCGGGCTTTCGTCTTTTTCACCCCAGACGATGCAATGGCGAGAGGCAGAATCTCATCTGGGTTCCTCTTCGACAAACTGCTTTTATTCGCTGTTAATACAGGTTGATTTCTGAGTATATGTATTCAAGACAGATCCATTAATGGGAGAAATCGATCCTAACACAACGGCACGTTACTTTCTAAATCGGAGTAATAAGTAATTTTTTGAAAACTGCATAAAGGCAACTCGAGTGTCTGTTTTGTGTGACATTTTTCTAGGTTTTATTCCGTTGTTAGTTCTGTTTTGCAGAATGGAGTAAAAAAATAGATCAGAATATGGCGTCTATTGTTATTTTTTTCATTATTCGATTTCATTGTCGTCTGCTTTCTCAATTTTTGGCTTCACCTGTCAACAACAGCGGTGAAAATGAGTTTTAATCAATAAAAAATGATAATAAAACACAACAAAAACTGTTGGTTCACATTCAATGAATCATTATCAGTTACACACACACACACACACACACACACACACATATATATATATATATATATATATATATATATATATATAAGGTAACCAAAAAGTTCTGTCCGTTTTTGATGAGTCATTGAATGAAGTTGAAATATATACGAAATGCATGTAGTAATTGTTTTCAAATTCGGACAGCCGGAAGTAGGAACATCAGACGTTATAAAAAAACACGCGCGCCGTGCCAGGCCATCAGTTTTAAGCCGGACAGCTGTGAGAAGGATGGAAGTGTCTAGAGATCTCGTTCGGGGCTGTTTGCTTTACGACTTCAAAATGGGCTTATCAGCAGTGGTATCAAGTCGCCGCATATGTTAAGCGTTTGGGGATAGTACTGTGGATGAACGTACTGCAAGGCGTTGGTTTCGAAAATTCGGGGGGTTTGTCTCTCCATGATGAGTCTCACAGTGGACGACGACAAGTCTTGAATGATGGAGTCCTGAAGGCGGCCATTGAAAATGACAGCAGCATAACGCGTAGTGAACTTGCAAGACAGTTCAACCTTTCCGATGAAACAGTTAAACTTCACCTGCACTGCCTAGATATGTGGTACAAACTGATCAAGTGGGTTCTGCAAACGCTGTTGGAGGTCCACAAGAGACAACGAGTGGCAGCCTGTGTATCGCTGCTTTCTCGCCACCATACCGCATCCTTATTCTATCGAGTGCTTACCAGTGATGAAAAGTGGGTTATGTACGAAACTCCTAAGCGTTCCAGACATTGGTTTTCTCCTCAGGATGCGGTCCCTCACATCGCAAGACCGCCTATGCATCCATGCAAGATTATGCTTTGTGTCTGGTGGACAAGGCGCCAAGTGGTTCATTATGAACTGCTACCAACGGGCTAAACGCTCACTGGAGACCTATATTCGCAACAATTGAAACGTGTTCAACAGGCATTGCGCCAGAAGGAGCAGCACTGGTGAATCGCAAAGGTTGGCTTTTCCTCCATGACAACGCCAGGTCACATGTCGTTCGAGTGATCAAGGATACCATACAGCAGCTTGGTTGGGAGACTTTGTGCCATTCACCTTATTCGCTTGACCTTGCGCCATCCGATTACCAACTCTTCCATTCCCTGGATAATCATCTTCGTGGAAAAATCTTCACCAATGAAGCAGACTTGCGCAAACCCCTCACGGACTTCTTTTCGTTAAAACTCACCTAGTTCTACCGCAAGGGCATTGAACAGCTGGAGACACGTTGGCAGAAGGTGGTGGATGCCGATGGCGATTACTTCGAAGACTAAATATAAATTACACATACTGTGAAGCGTTTTCTTTTTTTCCTTTAAAAAAAGGACAGAACTTTTTTAGTTACCTTGTATTTTATGTGTTATTTTTTTAAATTATTTTTTTTATAAGCGTTTCCCCTCGAGCAAGGCATTCCACTGCCACTATTGCGCAGGGGGTTACATAGTGGGGAAAGTGATGAGAAAGGATGGTTAGATATAGGAAATATCAGAAGCAGGTGATAGACGGATAAGGATACCGAGAATGAGGGTTGGTTAGATGGTGAGAGTGTTTGAGAGAATAGATGCAAGTTAGTGTGATAGGAGGTGTCTATTGACCTTACATTTAAACCCCTGGAGATTGTAGCTGTCGGGAAAGCAGGCATGTAGAAGGGAATTTCACAGGCGGGAAGCGCGAGAAAAGAAGCTGTTGGAGTAGAAATTACGGTTACATTTTACGCGTTTTTTTTATACGCATCCATGTAGGTGATAAAATTTGTGACTATTTAAATATGCGCCACGTGACAAGTGAAGTGTGAGGGGGCGGTTTTGTCCTTATACCAAACGGGAGGACAATTTAAGAAGATTAAAAACGAAAAAAGGATATTTCTGTGAATAAAATAGTCAGTGGAAATGTTTTGAGGAGGAGGAAGGCAAACTCAAGCAAACTCAACTGAGAATTCGGTGCCGATTGTCTTCAAGAGATTGGGGAAAATTACTGACCAATTCTTTCAATCGGTTATAAATCACTGACTGCCTATGTGTCTACATATCAAGTTGAGGACATTATTTCTAACTAACGTCTACCTTCAACTATAAAAATATGACGATGAAGTATCTTTCCTTCTCTAAAATCATGTCTGGTTCTATCTATCTTATTTCAAAATCAGAGACTGATTAGTTTCAAAATTCGGGGGTTGGGCTTAGAATCTCGACTGCTGATAATGAATAATCGTAGGGCTTTTGGTTCTCTTAGGAATCCGTTTTCGAGCAATTGTGTTCACTGATAAATAATCCAGACACTGAAAGGGAACTACAAAACCCCCGAGAGAATGTAGTGGAAGAGGGTAACAAGAATTGACTACAGATAAACAGAAAAAGAAAAAAATCCGAATGCATGGTCATCAGCAAAAAAGGCAGCCCAAAATGTTAAATACAGGTGGGGGATACTAAAATCAAGCAGGTACAAAAATAGAAATACCTGGGAAGTGTTCTAACAAAAGACGGAAAGTGTTACACAGAGATCAGAAGGCGAAGACATAGCAAAGAAAGCATTCCAGACGCTGAGCAAAGTATTAAGACACAGGAAAATTTCACTAGAAACAAAAAAGAGAGTACTGGATTGCTATGTGATGTCAGTTTTTTAATATGGCAGTGAATGCTGGACAATATCATCGAAGATGAAGGAAAGACTTGAAGCAATTGAAATGTTCTATAGAAGCATACTGGGTATAAAGTTCGGGATAATTTCCATATTACAATCAATATATAAACTGACCCCTCACTTTATGGTCACTATGGTCACAGCAGTTTTTATACATTTATATTCCTGAGATCCAAAAGCACAAGGATGTATCCCAGGAGCTGAGAAGAGTATTAAGAGACAGGAAACTTTCTCTAGAAACAAAGAGAGTACTGGATTGCTATGTGATGTCAGTTCTTCAATATGGCAGTGAATGTTGGACAAGACAATCAAAGATGAAGGAAAAACGTGAAGAGCTGAAATGTGCAGAAGGATGCTGCGAATATCATGGATCGAGCATGTGAGCAATGATGAGGCTTTGGAAAGGATGGAAACGAAAAGGAAATTAGTACTGAGCATCAGGAAGAGACAACTAAAGTTCTTGGGACATGCAATGACGAAGGAAGGCTTGGAGAACCTGATACTAACAGGCCAGATAGAGCGAAAAGAGACAGAGGAAAGTAGCAAATAACATATTTGAAAGGCCTGAGAAGATGGATTACAAAACGGGGTGGCAAGTTACATAGAAAAAGAAGAAGGATGTGGATAGAAAGCTAGGAAACTATAACACTCATAAGAGACATTGAAAGGAAAAGTATCAATGAATAGCATACAAAAGGTACTTTATATGAAGAAATACAATGCAGGACAAGAAAATATGAAAGCGCCGCTTAGATGAGGCACAAGGACAAAAGTATGGGGTACCCAGTAGGGATCGAACTCACTACTCAGTTGTAATAGATTCTAGTGAGACAAGTGTTATGAGAATGCATTTCTATACAAAAATAACAATAAAGTCTACAAAGAGGTTAAAATTTATATTAAGGGATTCTACTTGTTAATACAGAAAGTTTTCATTAATGAAGTAGTTGTAAAATAGACTAATTAGAAATAGAACGTTTGGAAGATTCTAGATCATACAGTATATTCGAGAAAAATCTAGATGATTCGAGAAATATGCTAATTAGGTACTAGCCCCTATAAAATAGTTTTTTTAGAGAGTTGTCAGTTGAAAAAAGGAATTTCTGCCATTATCAGCTCCGGCTTTGATTTGTGGATTAATATATTCTGTATTACAAAGATTTTTGATGGTCCCTCACTTAACTGCAACCGTTAAACTTCTGAATATCGTTTCTTATGTCTTTGTCTATGAGTGTATCAAATTTGATTAAAATCGGACCACTCCTTCTATAATCCGATTTTTTCGATTATCGATTTTCGATATTTATCGGGGGTACCTCGACACAAAACCTAGCTAAGAACACTCGCAGACGCTTATAGTACAACTGTGTAAATTTTAAAAAAATCGGTTTAGCCGTTTCGGAGTCTATAGGTAACGGACACACACACAGACACTCACACACACACATAGGCACACACACAGAGACAAAGTTCCATTTATAATTAAGTTTAGATTTGTGGATTTCCAGTAATAACACATCGCTAGCCCTAACATGGTAAAGATACTTTACTCCCTCACATTTCTCCTTCATAACACTTCGACAGTAAAACTGTTTTCTGTTTTGAATGCCACAATCGTATATTTGTATATATTTTATTTTGTGTTTTTTGTAAATTAAATATTTGTTTGTGATTTAGCTCTGTGTTTTGGTAAATCATTTTCTTTTCTTTTGTTACAACTTATAACACGTAACACAAAATTGGTAGCCATTACACCACGTCGGAATGTCCAAAGAAAAATAAGAGAGAGAAGAAGAGTGTGTGTGTGTGTGTGGGGGAGGTAATTGCTATGTGCGCTGGGTCTATATCTACAAAAAGTAACCCTTGATCAATAGTCAACTTTAAACAAATAAATATAAAAATATATCTATTGTATTTACAGATTTTAATTAATCTTGGAATTATTTCGAACTTTTGTTCTCATCTTGGTTGATATATGTGTTATAATAGACACAACGTTTCGACCAAGTACCCTCTGGTCATCATCAGGTGTCCACAGAATGGCTGATGTGGATTACTTCGTTGATTATTGTGAAATATCCTGTGAAATCAATTATTGATCTTTCATGTTGGAGTGTTGTTCTTTCATGTTAGTATCATCTAGTGGTCATGAGTTCGATCCTTGGACTTGGTAGTGGATGAACCAAATTCTAACATGAAAGAACAATGATTGCTTTCACAGGATATTTTGCAATAATCGATGAGATAACGCCCAAGCATGTCTCATGTATGACAATTCAGTCAGTTAAGTGCCATACGTGGTACACGCTTGGGCGATCATGTCTCGAAAGATCTCCCGCAGTGGGTTGCCGTTGCTTTCTGCGGTAGACTGGTTGTCGACCAAGGTTATGGAACCTAATCTCTCTTGTTTTTTAACCCATAACTGGAGGGAAGAGACGGATTGGTGCCTTTACCGGGGGGTGTTTGCGCGCGGATGAACGCAGGGAATTCTACTGGAGTTCGAGCTCGGCACCTCGATTTCTCGTTCCAATCCGATATCCACTGCACCACAAAGCACATCCGTGTGGCAATCAACTGGGCAAAAAGACAAAATTTACTTGGGGCGAGTGACAAAGGACAGTAAATTGCGGTGAACCGTGATTGACAACGCTCTGTCGGGGCATATTATATAGATGAAAAAGTGTATGTGTGTATTTGTACGGGTGAATCAATAAGTCCGTAGCTTGACACGCAGTTATTAGCTGTATTTTGACCAGAAAGAAAGAGGGCAAGAAAAGAGGAAATATATTTGCTTCTATTTTCGGTTATTTGGTAAGGGCAGAAGGAGTTGATTAGACAACTGTAATACCGGTCATTAGTGTCTTCATATATCTTAGTTTTTTTACCCTCTGACCCTATTAACTTTGTCACTCCCAGCGCCTATAACCTAAAACATACACATTATGCTTGTGGGAGCTAATGTTTTGACAGCTAACAGCATTACTGACTGAGTGGCCAGCACAAAGATTGTAGCCTCCATTTCATATGCCGACCGGAAATGTATGTGCGCGTGCGCGCTATTCATGTGTCCTTGGCATGGCTTGTGTTTGGCGTGCTTTTTTTTTCTTTATTAAATTAAAATTTTGAAAGCTTATTCATCATCGGATATGAAGAAGTTGTTGCAAAAATTAATCTGCAATCTCATGACGTAAGAAAGATCTCACTATCAGTTGTCAAAAAATAAAAAATAAAAGTAAATAAACGGAATATATGAAGAAACAGGAATGTAGTCTGCAGGAAGATGCTGAGAATATAATGGACGGGGAGGATCGGTTCAGCCGTTTCAGGGTCTATAGGTAACGGACACACACACACACACACACACACACACACACACACACACACACACAGAAGCACGCGCGGACGGGGTTCCATTTATAAATAAGTTTAGATATATGCTAGTCAGAAAAAGTTTACACAATCTGGTAAAATAAATAAATTCTAACATAACCAAAATTTTAGAAAGTTGAAAACTTGTCTTTCTCTTTTCCAATCTTTTACTCTTATTTTTTTCAATTGGAGTAGATAGACTAAACTATCGTCCGGTTCACACTCCACCCACGTCTATTGAACGGGTGAAGAGGCTCCTCTCTTGTTTCCTGTTTAGGATGTGGTTTCCGGCTTTCTCTTTTCCAATCTTTTCACTCTTTTCCAATCTTTTTCACTTCATGATTAAAAAAAAATCCACATCAGCTAATCTATGGACACCTGATGATGTCCAGAAGGTACTTGGTCGAAACGTTGTGTCTATTATAACACATATATCAACCAAGATGAGAACAACAGTTCGAAATCATTCTAAGATTATTGAAAATTAATCATCTCAAAAATAAATACAGATTTTCATTCATAGAGTGACTGAAATCACTTTAAACGTTAGCAACTGAATAAAAAAAAAGGAAAAGAAAAAGACTCTTTGGAAAAGAAACTATTTGCACGTATGAAGAAAGTTTGAGATATTCTATGAGGGAAGAAATTTCGCTTGAGAGCATGAAATTGGCTTCGCTTGAACTCCTGAGCACTAAATGATAGTAACACATTTATAACCAACAGTTATATCCACTACGCGATCGAGGTGTATTTTTGGAGCCTTTTATATTCAGTGTCTGCTGGTTTTGACAACTGGTTATGTTAGCGGGTTCGTGCCACTTTTTATAATTTTAGTATTTATTTCTGAGATGAGTAATTTTCTATATCTTGTTATTATTTCGAACTGGTGTGCTCATCTTCGTTGATATAGATGTTGGTATATTGAGTTCACAAGATATATAACAATAATCAACGAATAATCCATATCAGCTAGACAATGGACACCTGATGAGGACCAGAGTGTATTTGGTTGAAACGTTGTCTCCATAGTAACATGTATATCAACCAAGATGCGAACAATAGTTCGAAATTATACCAAGATATTGAAAACTACTCCCGTCAGAAATAAATACTAAAATTAAAAATAAACCATAAAAAAAAACGTTTGATTATCTTAGGATAATGTTCACTTGATATTGTGTCTAATCTATACTATAATTCTGCTTGTTCCCTCCTTAGTTAGTTAGTTTGTCCGTCCGTTACGCCACTTACTCTCTACCCGAGCTTTTCCTTCTCCTCTATCTCTCCTCAGCCTTTCTTTCACCTTTGCCAAACTGAAGGTTAGTAAAGATTGAGAGAGTAGGAGGCGAGAGCCTATAACATTACTGTATCAGTAGCAGCTTAAGCTGGTGGTTGTAGCAGTAATTGTGTGTGTGTATATTTGTGTATACTGTACAATATAATAAAAATAGGTAGGTTTGTTGTCGTATCCCGCAACCTAATAACTAAATTTCTGGCCTCTACACCCTTGGCCATTACTCAGTTGGTCTTTTCTGTTTACAATGGACACAGGAGCTTTTAAAGTAATTTTAATTATTTAAGAAAATTTAATCCCTTCTAACATTTTCGAAATATTGTCAGAAAGTTTTGTTTTGATTTGAGTTAGCGGCTAAAGAAACGTTACGACTGTTTTACAATGGAAACGTAATGATTGCATCACACACTTTTTTCGGTGACAAACACATTAATTTGGGAATTCTCGCAAAAATCAAATAATTGTCGGATTTTAATAAAACTATCAGTACTCATTCACAATGAAATTATTATTTTTTACAATCTTGATAAAAATGTTTACAATAGACACAGGAGCCATGATTTTTCAGTAATAAAAAAATTTACTCTTTCAAAAAAGTAGTTCTGTGGACATTATATTTATAAATATTTAATAAAATCATACTCTGTGTTATCGTTATTTTATTATCCAATACGTTTATGTTTGAAGACGTTACTATCATTTATAGTATGACAAAGTAAAATTATCCTTCCGTAGAAATTCCACGGGTTCTGCTATTAATATAAGATTACAATAAATTAGCTTCTATGGACATGACTTTTATAGATATTTTAATAAAATTACAGTGTTATCGGTATTTTATTATCCAATACGTTTATGTTTGAAGACGTTACTATCATTTGTAGTATGAGAAAGTAAAATTATCCTTCCGTAGAAATTCCACGGGTTCTGCTATTAATATAAGATTACAATAAATTAGCTTCTATGGACATGACTTTTATAGATATTTTAATAAAATTACACTCTGTGTTATCGATATTTTATGATCCAATGCCTTTATGTTTGAAAGCGTTACTATCATTTGTAGTATCATAAAATAAAATTTTTCCAGGAAATCGTAATTATCCTCCCGTGAAAATTCCACGGGTTCCGCTAGTGATAATGAATGTTAGTAGGATTTTCTTTTCTTGGGATTACGTTATATTGACATTCTGACGGGTGAAAATAAATACTAGAAGAACATATAATTCTCTTAGGATTTCGTTAAGATTTTGACGACTGATAAGAAATCTTAGGATTTTTTATTCTCTTAGGAATTCGTTCTCTTGAGATCGTGTCCACTGATAATAAATCCTATTAAGACTTTTGATTAACTTAGGATTAGGTTTGCTTAAGAATGTGCCCGCTGATTATAAATCTTAGTAGGAATTTTGATTAAATTTGGAATACGTTCTTTTGAGATTGTACCTACTGATATTGAATTCTAGTAAAACTTTTCATTCTGTTAGAGTTATGTTCTCTTAAGCATGTGTCCTTGGATAATAAATATGGGTAGAACGTTTGATTCTGTTATGAATATATTCCTTTGAGTTTGTAAACATAAATACTAAATCACGATAGCTATATTTCATGGGACATGCAATGAGGAAGGAGAGCTTGGAGAACCTGATACTAACAGGCCAGATAGAGGAAAAAGAGACAGAGGAAAGCAGCGGATAGCATATTTGAATGACCTAATCAGGTGGATGACGGAACGAGGATTGCGTGGTGTAACAGGAGAAAGCGTGCTAAGAGCTACCAGGGATAAGGAGATGTGGAAAGCCATGATCGCCTACGTCCTGAAAGGACAGGGCACATAGAAGAAGAAGATATATGCAAACTGTTTATAAAAAATTATAATGTGGATATAAAATGGGGGATCAAATCTATATTATAATCAATATATGAACTGATCCCTCATTTTGTGGCCATGCTAGTTTCTATACATTTATATTCTAGTTTTATGAGCTTGAGTTAGTGGATGGCAGAGCGAGATTTGGGTGGTGTAACAGGAGAAAGCGTGCTAAAAGCCACCATGGATAGGGAGATGTGGAAAGCCACGATTGCCTACGTCCTGAAAGAACAAGACACATGCAAGAAGAAGAAGATAAATAATCCTTGTAATGTCTTTTCTTCTCTTAGTGTTACGTATATATTTGAAATAAACGCGATAAGAAGAAGCATTATTATATTATACTGATAGCTAGTCTATAATTAATTGATGGAGGATATTTGTGCAACTGTTTTTTGGGATAACAAGGAGAAAAATGACATTTTTTTTTCATGAAAACAATTCCGTTACTTTTTTTAAATAGTAAATATAAATTACTAACATGCAAAAAGGCAGAATTTGAAAGGAAATCTTGTTTCTTCTTATACACTCAAACACTCACGTGAATGAGGTTTTGCTATCCAATTCCTCAACTTGTGAAATCTAAAGAGAAAAATAATTATACGGATGATAAATGGAAATGAATGAATGTTACTTGCTTCATTACAACCATCGGAGTTTAATTCTACCGAGATCAGAATGCGAAATGCTTCAAAGAAAATTAATCTAACCCGGCGAAATACACGGGGGAATATGATGGTAAATTGACTGTAAGATTCTCTTCAGAACACGTTCTCTTGAAATTGTGTCCACTGATAAGAAATCCTGATAGATGTTTTGATTCGCTTATCTTGATATTGGGTTTATAGATAATGAATCCTCGTTTGATTCTCTTTGAAACCTGTGTTCGACTGATTGGGTCCACCGATATTGAATCCCCGTAAGGTTTGATTTTTCTCTTAGTGTTTTCGTTATATCTATACCTATAAAAGTGACTAGGGTGGATATTGTGTAAGTATTTGTTTGTTTGATAGATTCGAATTAGCGTCTGCATTTTGCCGTCTAGCTCGACGGAAGTTGCGCTCAGATGTAGATCAAAATTTTAGAACGCTAATGACATCTTGAAATTTTTCAGAAAGCCAAAATTAAGAGTAAAAAAAAATATATTATCATCCCACAAAGTCAGGGATCAGTTTATGTATTGATTATAATATAGAATCGAACAACCCACTTTATATTATCAAATCTATATATGTTGCACCTCCGGCCTAATCCAATAGATTATCAATATTTATAAAAGTGACGAGGGTGGACGTTGTGTAAGTATTTGCTATGTAAATTCATCATATGTTTTCTATTCTTATTATTCCTTCAACTACCCGAGTGAAACCGGGCTAAACTGCTATCTATATCTATAAAAGTGACGAGGGTGGACGTTGTTTAAGTATTTGTTTGTTTGATAGACTCGACTTAGCGTCTGCATTTTGCGGTCTAGCTCGACGGGAGTGGCGCTCAGATGTAGATCAAAATTTTAGAACGCTAACGATGAAATTTTTCAGAAAGCCTAAATTTGGGGTGGAAAAATACAATTTTTAAATATTTAGAATTTTTGTGTGTATTTAAAAGGTGAGTACGCTTGTGTGTGAATCAGCTGTTAGCTGGACAGCGTTGAAGTTGTCGAGCAGACATCGGTCGATAGTGTCCAAAATTGAAAGTTTCAAGGTTACTGCTATAATTACAAGAAGCCATAAAACGAATACTTTGGCCTAATGAAAGACACGAGTTTTAGGGTTGCTTTTGTTGTTTTGATAAATTGAAAATAAAAACTGTACCTAACTGATCTGAAAAAAATCTTATTTGATCGCAAATTATTTTATTGCATTTCATTCATTTTTGTGCAATGACGGTCAATTCTCAAAAGTAGCGATTTTACAAAAATGCAACCACGCGTTTCTTCAATTAACCACCTGGACTGCGTCGACAGTCGACAGCCAATTATATTTATAGATTACTAGCAGTATAGCCTGGCGTTGCTCGGGTGTAATGAAAGCTTGAAAACTAATCCATGGTTCTGGAGCTCAGACTCTTTGGACGTTGGCACGAAAGACTAAAAAGCAATAGTTGTTTCCAGTTAAAGCGAAACTGTAGACTGAAAGAAAAATGAATGGATGTAAGTCAAATTTTCATTTCCTGCTATCGATATCAAATAAGTCTTTTTTGCCGTAAACTGAATTTTGAAGGCTAAATAAGTCCTCTGAGTAAATGGTATCATGGCTGAGACTAAGAACTACAATTATACCTACTTAGAGCCAAACCCGAAGCAAAAACTAAAATAAAAGGGCTGAAAAAATACAGACATACAAGCAGATAAACAGACACGCACACAAATATCTTGCCTTTTATATATATATATATATATATATATATATATATATATATATATATATTATCGATTTTCTTCACTATTGTAAGAACTGCAACCTTGAAACTTCTGAATATCGTTTCTTATGTCTTTGTCTATGAAAGTATCAAATTTGATTAAAATCGGACCACTCCTTCTATTACCCGATTTTTTCCATTATCGATTTTTGATATTTATCGGGGGTACCTCGACATAAAATCTAGCTAAGAACACTCGCAAACGCTTATGGGACAACTGTGCAAATTTTCAAGAAAATTGGTTCAGCCGTTTTGTAGTCTATAGGTAACGCACACACACACACATACAAAGTTCCATTTATAAATAAGTTTAGATTCCTTAAACTACCTGGTCCTGGGTATGATGGTAAACTGCATCCAGCAGCAAGGCCTCTGATTGGGAGGTTGTGAGGAGCATGGAACCACCTTTTAATTGCTGTTGTTTCCAGGTCCACTCTGACCCGGAGTGGTAGCAACAGTTAGGGTCCCAGCTATGAGTAAATAGTTAACCCTCAAACTGGAGTCAAAACACTATGAAAGTATAAAAATAGGCTTTTATAGAAATATAAACATATTTGAAAGAAAAATATTACCAATAATACATTTTTGAAGAAAAAAAAATTACCATAACACATTTTTGAAGAAAGAAATATTCTGAACAAAACATTTTTTAATAAAAAACCAGAAGAAATTTTCTAAAATAAAAAAGAACAAAAACAAGATTTTAATTAAAATCTGACTAAATCTATCTTTCCATTATAACTGAATATTATAAAATAGAAATACCTTAAAACTCCACCGTCTTTGTATAAAAATAACCGACAGAGGTTATTTTGATGCAAAACTGTTTAAACAAAACTCAAACTCAAATCTTAAACTTCCTTTTCTTCTTCTTCTATGTGCCCTGTCCCTTCAGGACGTAAGCGGTCATGGTTCTCCACGTCTCCCTATTCCTTGTGGCTCTTAGTATGTTTGCTCCTGTTACTCCTGGCAACCCCCGTTCCGTCATCCACCTGATCAGGCCCTGCAAATATTTTATCCGCTGCCTTCCTCTGTCTCTCTTTCCTTCTATCTGGCCAGTCAGTATCAGGTTCTCCAGGCTCTCCTTCCTAATTGCGTGTCCCAGGAACTTCAGTTGTCTCTTCCTGATGCTCAGTATCAATTTCCTTTTTGTTGCCATTCTTTCCAACACCTCATCGTTGCTTGCATGCTCAGTCCACGATATCCGCAGCATCCTTCTGTAGAACCACATTTCCGCTGCTTCAAGTTTTGTCCTCATTTTCGATGATATTGTCCAGCATTCCCTGCCGTATTGAAGAACTGACATCACATAGCAATCCAGCACTCTTTTCTTTGTTTCTAGTGAAATTTTCCTGTGTGTTAGTACTTTACTCAACTTCTGGAACGCTTCCTTTGCCATGCCAATTCACCTTCGGATCTCTGTGTCGCACTTTCCATCTCCTAGGTGTTTACATTTTTGTACTTGCTTGATTCTGGTATCCCCCACCTGTATTTGGCATTTTGGGTTGCACCTTTTGCTGATGACCATGCACTCAGTTTTCTTAAAGTTTATTTGTAGTTCTTTTTTGTCGCTCTCCACCGCACGGTAAGAAGAAGCATTATTTTCTTACACCTCAAACTAATCTATTAATGATTGACGAGGGATATGTGTGCAACTGTTTTGTTTAAGGAAAAAAAAATTAAATGCTTCATTTTCAACTATCGGAGTTGAATTCTACCGAGATCAAAATGCGAAACGCTTCAAAGAAAATGAATCTTCTTCTTCTATGTGCTGTGTCGTTTCATGACGTAAGCGATCATGGCCCTCCACACCTTCCTATTACTTCTAGCTTTTAATATCCCTTTTATTGTTAATCCACTCGATCCCTGCTCCACCATCCATCTGCTCAAGCCAATAAATCTAGAATATAAGTGTATAGAAACTAGTGTGGCCACGAAGTGAGGGATCAGTTTATTTGTTGATTGCAATAGAGAATTGATTCCCCACTTTATATTCTTTATTTGCTTATCAAATTCTGATTAGGTATGAATCCACCTATTCTTAATACAGATTAGCTATGCAGGCATGTCTTTTATATCTTCTTCTATGTGCCGTGCCCATTGAGGACGTAGGCGATCATGGCCCTCCATATCTCCCTAGCTCTTGTCGCTCGAAATACCCTTTCTTTTGTTCACCCACTCAATCTCCGCTCCACCATCCATCTGCCCAAGCCCATAAATCTAGAATATAAATGCGTGACCACAAAGTGAGGGATCAGTTTATCTAGTGGTTATAATAGAGAATTGACCCCCCCCACCTTATATCTACATTCTAATTTTACTACCAATGTCCCATAAAAGTTGTTACATTTCTTCTTTTTATATGTGCTGTGACCCTTCAGGACGTAGGCGATCATGGCCCTCTACATCTCCCTATCTCTTGTCGCTTGTAATATCCCTTCTTTTGTTAACCCACTCAATTTCCGCTCCACCATCTATCTGCTCACGCCCATAAATCTAGAATATAAATGAGTGACCACAAAGTGAGGGATCAGTTTATTTATTGATTATAATAGAGAATCGATCCCCTAATGTATTTGTGTTCGGGGATTTCAATGCTCATTATCCCAAGTGGCAGCAAAACAGTTACTGACCTTGCCGGAGTCCAAACCCTGAACTTCTCAGTCACTCAGTCTCTCATGCAAGTGGTTGATTCCCATCACGTGTTTCCCTAGTAATCACGGTGGACATGCTTCTCTTTTAGACCCCTTCCTTACTTCTATCCCTGACTCTTGCCATGTTATGCAGCTCTGCCCTCTTGGAAACTCTAATCATCCTGTGGTGTTAATAAATTCCTCTTTCTACTCCCCCTCTATCCAGGAAATTTCTACCAGCAGAATATCTTACTGCTATCAACGAACGGACTGGGACTCATTACGCGATGTTTTTTTAGATGTCCTTGTTCAAGCTTGCACTTCTGAAGTCTCCTTCTCGGTGAAAGGTGGCATTGATGTTTTCATCACAGCTAAACAATTTCGACTTCTCTCATCTCCTTAGTTTTCTCCTGCTTGTTCGGTTACCATCGCTCACAGGAATCACTTTTTCCGGCTTTACCGGAGCAACACGTCTGATCACAATAGGCGCCTCATTGTCACTGCTCGTCATAAATGTAAGCGAGTCCTAAATGGCGCAAAGCTGTTGTTTGTTGATAGAATGCAGCAGCGGATAGCATCTAGCAAATTTGGTTCCAAAGATTACTGGCGATTCTTCCTCTATTCAAGCAGTTCGAAGTCTTCAGATCCACAGCAGACAATGTCGAGTGCTTTGCTCGCAAATTCTCATCCAATTCCACACTTGACTCATCTAGAGTGCCCACACCCAGTTTCCAACCTAGAACTGAGGATCAATTGAGTAGTATATAAACCCATCTCTGGTCTCTAACAAAATTTCTGAGCTTGACTTTCATAAGGCAAGGAGAGGTGATAGAATTCCAGTCATCGGTCTCCGCCCTGAGCTAATCCCAGTCTTTTCCAAACGCTATAACTATTGCCTCACTTCTTTCCTGCAGGTTGGAAGTCCCCCACCCCACCCAGCGTGTAATTTATGTTTTTAGGAACTCTGGAGAGCCATCTGACCCCTCTAATCATCGCTCTATAAGCCGCTTACATCTATTTAAATTTTCTTGTATTTTTTTATAATTATTTTCAAAAATTATGTAGAAATTATATATATACACACACACACACACACACATATATATATATATATATATATATATATATATATATGTGTGTGTGTGCGTGCGTGCGTGCGTGTGTGGAATGTATGTGCGCGTGTGCATGGGAATAGCGACGATTGAGAATACGACGTAATATCATTATATGTATGCTAATTAGCTATAATAATTATCGTAAAGATAAAAAAAGAAACTTTTAACAATTTAATCAATGTAAAACAGTTTCATTTAAATCGGAAACAGTTGTCGAAATAAAATGAAAAACAAACCTCCTCACTGAAATTACATCGACCAAACCTCCTGAAATTTAAAGAAAACGCTAGACGAATATGAACGGTAGTTAGATATGCATAAAGCACTCAGTGTTCATGTGAACAACAAAACGTCTGCGATCGCCATTTTGATTTGTTAAAACAATCTTTTGGTTATAAATTGTAAATAATTAATTCAGACGAAAACAAATTGAATAGGACTTGATTTTATGTGTCCACCTCCGATTAATATACAAACGAGGTCTATCGATATACTAGCAGTATAGCCTGGCGTTGCTCGGGTGTAATGAAAGCTTTAAAACTAATCCATGGTCCTGGAGCTCAGACTTTTTGAACGTTGACACGAAAGACTAAAAAGCAATAGTTGTTTCCAGTTAAAGTGAAACCGTAGACTGAAAGAAAAATGAATAGATGTAAGTCAAATTTTTGATTTCCTGGTATCGATATCAAATTTTCTGCACTATTGTAAGAACTGCAACCTTGAAACTTCTGAATATCGTTTCTTATGTCTTTGTCTATGAGTGTATGAAATTTGATTAAAATCGGACCATGCCTTCTATAACCTGATTTTTTCGATTATCGATTTTCGATATTTATCGGAGGTACCTCGACACAAAACCTAGTTAAAAACACTCGCAGTCGCTTACAGTACAACTGTGTAAATTTTCAAGAAAATTGGTTCAGCCGTTTCGCAGTCTATAGGTAACGGACACACACACACACACACACACACACACACACACACATACACACACGCATGCACAAACACACACAGACAAAGTTCCATTTATAAATAAGTTTAGATATATATATAATGTAAGTCAAAAATTTCCTAAATTTAATTTCGTTGAATGGGTATTTCATCGAGAAAATTCTCTCTTTATAAGCAACGATCGAAAACAGAAAACTATTAATGTTACAAAATTTACCTTGGTTACAAGAATTTTTTAAATATTTTATTTCTTTGTTATCTTTCCCCTGTCTACACTTTTTGTCTTTTTTCCTTTCCTTCCCCCTAACACTTCCATTCATGTGAATCTAATTTAATTTTTAACTCTTGATTCTTTCATACAGACGTGTTTTAAAGTGTCATGAATCTTTGTGTCTGCTTTTCTCCTTTCTTATACCGTGTTGACAAATTTAGATAAAAAAATGTTCTTCTTAATCCCACCCCACATTTTTTTTTAAACTTCCTGTGTATGGATATGTTTTGGCACTTCTTCCGGTATAGAAATTTTATAACATATTTGAATTAATAAATGTTTGTTTTCGATCGTTGCTGTTGAAGCAAGACTTTTCTCGCTGAAATGGCCATTCAACGAAATTAAATTTCCGAATTTTTTTACTTACTTTATATATTTGGCTCTGTAAACAGATAATGCTACTCATATCGAGCCCTCCACCTTGATCAATTTTAATATTAATGAAATTAATGTTAATAGGATCATATTTTGGGATTTTACCTATTTGCTCATCCTTTTTGGATTTAAGATACATATAGTTCTCGAGAGCACCGTCATCAAATATCCAGATATCAATCTATGCTGCGGGTTTTTCCGCAATTTCATCTTTCCTAATAGAAACATTACGTTCCCAGACCAGCATACATAACAAAAAATAATAATAAAAAAATATCCAAAGAACACGATTAATTGCATGTTTTTAAAGTTTCATAACATAACATAATACTGCACATAAAAAAATTCTCTTCAAACATGAAGTATGATATTTTTTTAAATGCTTTATTTTTTCAGTTGATCTTATGAATAACTATTAGCGTTTTTTCTAATAGCAAACAATAGTTCTTTATTTAAATTAAAATTCATTGCAACTCCTTGCCTTGATAAAATCTGTCACGGGACGAAACACGTAGGCAAGAAAAATATAGTTTTTTTCTTTTCTTCGTTTATATATATATATATATATATATATATATATATATATATATATATATTTTTATTTTTTATTTAAATACTTTAATCCAAGCAGAAAACGCAGGAAGGTAAATTCCAAAACCCGATCCTAATTAATATTAAATTTTAATATTAAAAAATGATACAAAAAAAAAATTACAGAGCAAATATAAATTAAATTAAATTACAGAGCAAATATAAATTAAATTAAATTTTTTCAAAGAAGTTGAATGCACATTTCGACATGAAATCCCCGAAGGGGATAACACATCACCTCAGCAACAAATGCTATCCCGAAACTGGAGATAATTTGAAGTAAATTATGTCTATTTTCTCTTTTCAACTCATAGATAGAATTGTAAAAAAAAAATATAAAAAATAAAAAAGGGGAAAAATGGTATCGTCTGGGTTCACAAAAAGGGGAAGAGGACAGTAAAGTAAACTGAACAGACGGTGTGTTGAATTGATATTAGGTTAAACAAAACAGAAATGAGGTTGAGTTGAAAAGAGAAAATAGACATAATTTACTTCAAATTATCTCCAGTTTCGGGATAGCATTTGTTGCTGAGGTGATGTGTTATCCCCTTCGGGGATTTCATGTCGAAATGTGCATTCAACTTCTTTGAAAAAATTTAATTTAATTTATATATATATATATACAGAGAGAGAGAGAGAGAGAGAGAGAGAGAGAGAGAGAGAGAGATTGGAAGCCATCTACATTAAATCAAAACAACCCACACTTAATAAAATCACATTTCAATCTAGTCACAACACATTACATTGCATTTAGACATATGTTTCTGTTAACATTTCGGTCGCATGCGGTGTGACCTCATAGAACCGCATTACAAATTTACGAACTACGTTTGCTATTCGGTGTCTGTTAGCGTTGCTTAGCAATGTTTTATGTCAACACACGATGAAATCATCTTTGATGGTGGATGTCTTTATGTTAACGTCCCTGTGACCTCTCTGAAGATGGCCCCATTGAGCCGAAAGCTTAAAACCAGCATAATAACAAAATATCCAAATGCTGGACAATGTATGTCTTTATTTTCACCTGAAATTAAAGCCAAAATACGATGTTTAGAACGGCTCACGATTAAATATAATAGACATTCATTTTCTATTATATTTAACAGTATACATTTAGAAAATTATCTGCTACCACGATACACTATATATATATATATATATATATATATATATATATATATATATATGCGTGTGTGTGTGTAGGCGATCAGAATCTTTTATATAAAGTGTTCGATATAAAGATAAGGATAGAGAATTAATAGAATTAATGTTGAGAATTTTGTCACCGAGCTTATGAATGTTATTTCACTGCTTATTTTCTGGAGGAAAAGCAACTAACCCTAAAGAGTGAGGGCATTATAATGATGCCGTCACGTAACGCAAAAGTTGGTATGAGTAACATAACACTGTTCAGTTAAGAACAAACTTCTGTACATGAATTATCTATCTATCTATCTATCTATAAAACTATCTATCTATCTATCTATGCCTGTTCATATCTATCTATCTATCTATCTATCTATCTATCTATCTATCTATCTATCTATCTATCTATCTCAGTCTATTCATATCTATCTATCTATCTATCTATCTATCTTTTTTTCTGTTAATATCTATCTATTTAGATATCTCAGTCTATTTCTATCTATCTATCCATCTATCTATCTATCTATCTATCTATCTATCTATCTATCTATCTATCCTATCTATGCCTATCTATCTATCTATCTATCTATCTATCTATCTATCTATCTATCTATGCCTTTTCATATCTATCTATCTATCTATCTATCTATCTATCTATCTATCTATCTATCTATCTATCTATCTACTGCCTGTTCATATCTATCTATCTATCTATCTATCTATCTATCTTTTTTATCTTTTTTGTCTGTTAATATCTATCTATCTATCTATCTATCTATCTATCTATCTATCTATCTTTTTTTTCTGTTAATATCTCTCTATCTATTTAGATATCTCAGTCTATTTCTTTCTATCTATCTATCTATCTATCTATCTATCTATCTATCTATCTATCTATGCCTGTTCATATCTATCTATCTATCTATCTATCTATCTATCTATCTATCTATCTATCTATCTATCTATGCCTGTTCATATCTATCTATCTATCTATCTATCTATCTATCTATCTATCTTTTTTGTCTGTCAATATCTATCTATCTATTTAGATATCTCAGTCTATTTCTATCTATCTATCTATCAATCTATCTATCTATCTATCTAACTATCTATCTATCTATCTATCTATCTATCTATCTATCTATCTATCTATCTCAGTCTATTCATATCTATCTATCTATCTATCTATCTATCTATCTATCTATCTATCTATCTATCTTTTTTTTCTGTTAATATCTATCTATTTAGATATCTCAGTCTATTTCTATCTATCTAACTATCTATCTATCTATCTATCTATCTATCTATCTATCTATCTATCTATCTATGCCTGTTCATATCTATCTATCTATCTATCTATCTATCTATCTATCTATCTATCTATCTATCTATGCCTGTTCATATCTATCTATCTATCTATCTATCTATCTATCTTTTTTGTCTGTTAATATCTATCTATCTATTTAGATATCTCAGTCTATTTCTATCTATCTATCTATCTATCTATCTATCTATCTATCTATCTATCTATCTATCTATCTATCTTTTTTTCTGTTAATATCTCTCTATCTATTTAGATATCTCAGTCTATTTCTTTCTATCTATCTATCTATCTATCTATCTATCTATCTATCTATCTATGCCTGTTCATATCTATCTATCTATCTATCTATCTATCTATCTATCTATCTATGCCTGTTCATATCTATCTATCTATCTATCTATCTATCTATCTATCTATCTTTTTTGTCTGTCAATATCTATCTATCTATTTAGATATCTCAGTCTATTTCTATCTATCTATCTATCAATCTATCTATCTATCTATCTATCTATCTATCTATCTATCTATCTATCTATCTATCTCAGTCTATTCATATCTATCTATCTATCTATCTATCTATCTATCTATCTATCTTTTTTTTCTGTTAATATCTATCTATTTAGATATCTCAGTCTATTTCTATCTATCTATCTATCTATCTATCTATCTATCTATCTATCTATCTATCTATCCTATGCCTGTTCATATCTATCTATCTATCTATCTATCTATCTATCTATCTATCTATCTATCTATCTATGCCTGTTCTATATCTATCTATCTATCTATCTATCTATCTATCTATCTATCTATCTATCTATCTATCTTTTTTGTCTGTTAATATCTATCTATCTATTTAGATATCTCAGTCTATTTCTATCTATCTATCTATCTATCTATCTATCTATCTATCTATCTATCTATCTATCTCAGTCTATTCATATCTATCTATCTATCTATCTATCTATCTATCTATCTTTTTTTCTGTTAATATCTATCTATCTATTTAGATATCTCAGTCTATTTCTATCTATCTATCTATCTATCTATCTATCTATCTATCTATCTATCTATCTATCTATCTATCTATGGCTGTTCATATCTATCTATCTATCTATCTATCTATCTATCTATCTATCTATCTATGCCTGTTCATATCTATCTATCTATCTATCTATCTATCTATCTATCTATCTATCTAACTATCTATCTATCTTTTTTGTCTGTCAATATCTATCTATCTATTTAGATATCTCAGTCTATTTCTATCTATCTATCTATCTATCTATCTATCTATCTATCTATCTATCTTTTTTTATCTTTTTTTTCTTGTTAATATCTATCTATTTAGATATCTCAGTCTATTTCTTTCTATCTATCTATCTATCTATCTATCTATCTATCTATCTATCTATCTCTATCTATCTATCTATCTATCTATCTCAGTTTATTCACACATTATCTATCTATCTATCTATCTATCTATCTATCTCAGTCTGTTCAGTCTCTATCTATCTATCTATCTATCTATCTATCTATCTATCTATCTATCTATCTATCTATCTGTCTCAGCCTGTTCACTATCTATCTATCTATCTATCTATCTATCTATCTATCTATCTATCTATCTATCTCAGCCTGTTCACTATCTATCTATCTATCTATCTATCTATCTATCTATCTATCTATCTATCTATCTATCTAAGTTTATTCACACATTATCTCTCTATCTATCTATCTATCTATCTATCTATATATCTATCTATCTATCTATCTATCTATCTATCTATCTATCTATCTATCTATCTTGCTTGCTTGCTTCCTGATATGTCCCTGCGATTGCAAATCCGCCTTATGAAACTAGTGCAAATATGTATATCTAGCTAGCTAGCTATCTTTTGTCTGTTAATAGCTGTTTATCTATTTCTTACTTGTTATCTATCTATCTATCTATCTATCTATCTATCTATCTATCTATCTATCTATCTATCTATCTAAGTTTATTCACACATTATCTATCTATCTATCTATCTATCTATCTATCTATCTATCTATCTATCTATCTATCTATCTATCTATCTATCTATCTATCTTGCTTGCTTGCTTCCTGATATGTCCCTGCGATTGCAAATCCGCCTTATGAAACTAGTGCAAATATGTATATCTAGCTAGCTAGCTATCTTTTGTCTGTTAATAGCTGTTTATCTATTTCTTGCTTGTTATCTATCTATCTATCTATCTATCTATCTATCTATCTATCTATCTAAGTTTATTCACACATTATCTATCTATCTATCTATCTATCTTTCTATCTATCTATCTATCTCAGTCTGTTCACTATCTATCGATCTATCTATCTCAGCCTGTTCACAATCTATCTATCTATCTATCTATCTATCTATCTATCTATCTATCTATCTATCTATCTATCTATCTATCTTGCTTGCTTGCTTCCTGATATGTCCCTGCGATTGCAAATCCGCCTTATGAAACTAGTGCAAATATGTATATCTAGCTAGCTAGCTATCTTTTGTCTGTTAATAGCTGTTTATCTATTTCTTCTTGTTATCTATCTATCTATCTATCTATCTATCTATCTATCTATCTATCTATCTATCTATCTATCTATCTAAGTTTATTCACACATTATCTATCTATCTATCTATCTATCTATCTATCTATCTATCTCAGTCTGTTCACTATCTATCGATCTATCTATCTCAGCCTGTTCACAATCTATCTATCTATCTATCTATCTATCTATCTATCTATCTATCTATCTATCTCAGTCTGTTCACTATCTATCGATCTATCTATCTCAGCCTGTTCACAATCTATCTATCTATCTATCTATCTATCTATCTATCTATCTATCTATCTATCTATCTATCTATCTCAGTCTGTTCACTATCTATCGATCTATCTATCTCAGACTGTTCACTATCTATCTATCTATCTATCTATCTATCTATCTATCTATCTATCTATTTATCTATCTATCTATGTAAGCACCCGTTTGTATGCTTTTTGCATGTTTGTGTGTATAAACTATATCATATGCACTTTAAGATACTGTCTTTTGTGAATAATATTTTGATTAATTTCGACTAATTATTTTTTATATTAGCTTCAAGTGTTTTGAATCGTTTCTTGCATGAGGTGCTTTTTTTTAACTTTCCACCCCAAGCAAATTACGCAGATGATTGCAAGTAGTCAAAGAGAAGATTGAATATAGGAAGGATGGGGTAGGTTGAAAAATGAATTGGATTCAAGAATACAGAAGATGGCGACTGATGCTGCATTAAAATGTTTGAAGATTGTCAAGAAAGCAAGTAAACGAAAAAGATTTCCACAGATAGGAAGTGCGAGAATTTTTTAAAAAAGCAGTTGGAAGAAATTGAGGTTGCGTTTGGCTATTTTGACAGTAGCAAGGTGGGACTTAGATGCCAATCCAGTAGCACGTTTCAGTTCATGTAGTCGGGACTACAGTGAAAAATGATCGTCATGGATATAGTTCTGTACTAGCAGTATAGCCCGGCGTTGCTCGGGTGTAATGAAAGCTTTAAAACTAATCCATGGTCCTGGAGCTCAAACTTTTTGGACGTTGGCACGAAAGACTAAAAAGCAATAGTTGTTTCCAGTTAAAGCGAAACCGTAGACTGAAAGAAAAATGAATGGATGTAAGTCAACTTTTGATTTCCTGGTATCGATATCAAATAAATTTTTTTCGTCGTAAACTGAATTTTGAAGGCTAAATAAGTCCTCTGAGTAAATGGTATCATGGCTGAGACTAAGAACTACAATTATGCCTACTTAGAGCCAAACCAGAAGCAAAAAACGAAAATAAAAGGGCTGAAACAAAAAAAAAGAAAGAAATACAGGCAGATAAACAGACACACACACAAACATCTTGCTTTTATATATATATTATCAATTTTCTGCACTATTGCAAGAAATGCTACCTTGAAACTTTTGAATATCGTTTCTTATGTCTTTGTCTATGAGTGCATCAAATTTGATTAAAATCGGACCACTCCTTGTATAACCCGAGTTTTTCGATTATCGATTTTCGATATTTATCGAGGGTACCTCGCTAAGAACACTCACAGACGTTTATAGTACAACTGTGTAAATTTTCAAGAAAATTGGTTCAGCCGTTTCGGAGTCTATAGGTAACGGACACACACAGACACACACACACATACACACACACAGACAAAGTTCCATTTATAAATTTGTTAAGATTTATTTCTGAAATGAGTAATTTTCAACAAACTTGGAATTATTTCGTGGTTGATATAGATGTGATGGTAGACATTATAACATCTATATCAAGTTTGAGAAGTTTGTTCTTAGCTGATATAGTAGTTGGTTATACATGTGTTAGTATCATCTAGTGATCATGAGTTCGATCATTGGACTTGGTAGTGAGAGTACCAAATTTCAACATGAAAGAACAATAACTGATTTCACAGGATATTTCGCAATAATCAACGAGATAATGCATATCAGCCAATCAATGGACACCTGATGATGACCAGATATTATTTGGTCTAAACGTTGTGTCAGCTATAGCAACCAAGATTAGAATAATAGTTCGAAATAATTCCAAGATTATTAAAAAATTCCTCATCTCAGAAACAAATACAAATTATGACAAGTGGCACGAACCTACTAACAAAATCCAGTTGTCAAAAGCCACCTGACACTGAATATAAAAGGCTCCAAAAATACACCACTTCGGGACGGTGGCGTAGTGGATATAGTAGTTGGTTATACATGTGTTAATATCATTTGTTAATCATGAGTTCAATCCTTGTTCAATCCAACAATAATTGATTCCACAGGATAATCCATATCAGCCAATCAATGGACACTTGATGATGATCAGAGGGTACTTGATCGAAACGTTGTGTCTATAATAACATGTATATAAACCAAGATGAGAACAATAGTTCTAAATAATTCTAAGATTATGAAAATATTTATAGAAAAAGGGAAGTCAAGAAAAGTCTTTGAGAAAGTCACTGAAGTCGGGATGCCAGGTTATAATCGATTACATTGCAGATCCTTCTTAAGATTTCGGCAAGAATCTCAAGATGGCCAGTCGGAGTACCAGACGTGATACGGCAATAATATTCGATGCACAGGAAAATTGTAGGATTAAAAACGTGTAACAAGAATTCTGACGACAAAAAAATTTGACACGACAGAGTAAACATAGTTTTCTTGCAGTAGATATAGCTATCGGTTTGATGTATTCACTCCACCTCCGTTCGGTGGGACACGGGAGACCAAGAAAGCATCCGCCATGCTGATGGCAGAAAAAATGTTCTCTATGGTAGTTTAATGACAACAGCTTTGTTTTGAAGGTGTTATAATTTACAAGCCGTTTTCTGTTCCAGCTACTACTGATGGAGATCCTTTTCAAGGGCTGTTGCCATGTTTTCTTTGTCAAATCTTAAAGATTAGTTCTTAACACAAGAGTACATAGTACATAAATATCTACCTGGGAAATGATTACATCAAGGAGATCATTAATGAAGTTCAGAAACAGCGTAGGGCTGAGGATAGAGACTTGGATCACATTAGAGTTTGTGTGAAAGAATCTGAGAACGGAAACCAGTTAGGGAATACATTTTTTAGGAGGATATATTTTTTAATCATATCACCCCGAGCAAGGCGGTAACGACACTGATGTGGAGGGGGCTACGTAAGAGTAAAGGGACTAGAGGAGAGTGAGGAGAAGGACGAAACGGTTAGAAAGGAGCAAGAGAAGGATGGGAATACAGGTGTGATGACAGTTGCAAAGGTGGAAAGAAAGGAAAGGATCTAGAGGATGGTGTGAAAAGAACTAGGGTCAAGTAGTTAAAAGATGAGTACTGACCTTGCATTTCAATTCCTGGAGGTTGTAGCCGTCAGGAAAGCAAGAATAAGGAAGCTATTTCCATTGACGGGCAGTGCGGGAAAAGAAGCTGGAGGAGTAGAATTGTTGTCTGCATTTGGTTGATCTAACTGTGAAAAGGTGAGACTCAGTTGCAAGTCTGGTTGCACGAGGCACCAGTGACTTAAGTTCGTTGGAACAAAATCCATGGAAGTATTTATAGAACAGAAAAAGGGAAGCCACTTCTCCTCAGTGGGAAAGTGGCTGTAGTCGAGCCGCCAAGTTGGTACCTATCACATTACTGATTCTCCTTTGGAGCCTCTCAAAAGCACGGAGATGAACAGCCGGGACAATTGACCATATATGGCAGCAGTACTCCATGCACGGACGAAAGCTTGATTTGTATTTATGCAGGATGGTTTCAGGTGGGAAAAACTTCCTGGCCCGACAATAAGGAAGAGCGTCAGGCCTAGGAAAGAGCCCTGAGGGTCACCAGCGTTTGTATAGTAGTGTGTGGAGGCATGGCCATTCAGGACGACCTTCATTATATATATATATATATATATATATATATATATATATATATATATATATATATATATAATTTGTATACACTGCTTACATACAAGACGTTAAAATTTCCCTTCTCTGACATCATGCGCCGATGGATTAGGGAGTAGAGACTCCGACTGACACCAAATCGGTCGAGTTTCGATCCCGGCCGGAAGCAAGTGGATATGTCTAGACATACTGATGAGCTGTGATACAGCGAAACGGGCTTGTATGTGGATGACTAATATATATAAGTGTGTGTGGTGGGGATGATGAAATATAGTTTTAAATTATGTTATATTTATGGGTTAAATTGAACAATCTTATTGGTCTATATTTCAAGATGTGATAGTATTTACAGTATTTACATTAATCGGACTATTGTCCTTATTTTGGTTGTCATTTGTACGACGTTTCGGCCGTTGTACGCTCCGGCCTTCTTCATGTACTAGGAATTTCACGTAGCCTAGTGGATATAGACGTTGTTTAGTTCATGAATTGACTCTTAGAGTTGAGAGTTCAATACCAGGCTACAGCACTGGTAAAGAAACAACTTACAGGGTTAGAGAGAGATCGCTCATAACTTCAAATCGAGTCTTTACGCAAGGAATGAAGTTGATATGCCTCAATGATAGTAATAAAAATTTCGGTTTGAAATTCCTAGCACCTGAGGAAGCTGGAGCGCATAACGGCCGAAACATTGTATAAATGGCAACAAAGATGAAGACAATAGTCCGAATAATATAATTACTGTAAATACTACCTCATCTCAGAAATATAGACAAATAGAATGATCTATTATTAAACGTGATACAAATTGCAACAAAGACGACAATATTCCGAATAATGTAAATACTGTAAATACTACCTCATCTCAGAAATATTGACAAATAGAATTATCTATTATTAAACGTCGTACAAATGGCAACCAAGATGAGGACAATAGTCTGAATAATGTAAATACTGTAAATACTACCTCATCTCAGAAATACAGACAAATAGAATGATCTATTATTAAACGTCGTACAAATGGCAACAAAGATGAAGACAATAGTCCGAATAATGTAAATACTGTAAATACTATTTCATCTCAGAAATATAGACAAATAGAATGATCTATTATGAAAGGTCGTACAAATGTCAACAAAGATGAGGACAATAGTCCGAATAATGTAAATACTGTAAACACTACCTCATCTCAGAAATATAGACAAATAGAGTGATCTATTATTAAACGTCGTACAAATGGCAACCAAGATGAGGACAATAGTCTGAATAGTGTAAATATTGTAAATACCATTTCATCTCAGAAATATAGACAAATAGAATGATCTATTATTAAACGTGGTACAAATGGCAACAAAGATGAAGACAATAGTCCGAATAATATAAATCATATCAATCCGCACTAACTCTACCCAAGAAAACCAGACCAGCAGAATATCATACTGCTACCAAAGAGCCGACTGGGACTCGTTCAGGGACTTCCTCTGCGACGTCCCCTGGAACAACGTCTTTGATCTTCCTGTCGAAGACTGAGCCTCCGAAGTCTCCTCTTGGGTTAAGGCTGGCATCGATGCTTTTATCCCTGCCAGAAAATTCCAACTAAAACCTAATTCGTCCCCCTGGTTCTCACCCGCTTGCTCGGCCGCTATTGCCCACCGGAACCATTTCTTCCGGCTCTATCGAAGCTGCTCGTCGAACCAAAATAGGCGCCTTTTCACCTCAGCACGGAACAAGTGTAAAAAAGTACTGAACGAAGCCAAGAGGGTGTTTGCTACCAGAATTAGGCAACGCATAGCATCCTCTAAGTTTGGCTCCAAAGATTACTGGCGTCTCTGCAAAAGCGTGCTCAGCAGGAACAAGACTTCAATACCCCCACTAATCAATGAATTTGAAGTTTTCACCTCCCCAGCCGACAAGGCTGAATGCTTTGCCCGTAAATTCTCAACCAATTCGACACTGGACTCGTTAGGAATACCTACACAAGACTTCCCACCCAGAACTAAGGCTCAACTAAATAACGTCCACATTTCACCCTCGCTGGTCTCCAAGATAATTGCGCAACTTGACCCACACAAAGCGAGCGGCGGTGACGGAATCCCAGTCATAGTACTGAAGAAATGTGCCCCAGAACTCTCCTCTGTCCTCTCTAAACTCTATAACCTCTGCCTATTTGCTTCCTGCTTTCCTGCCTGTTGGAAGTCCTCCTGCGTAGTACCTATATTTAAGAATTCTGGCGAACCCTCAGACCCCGCCAATTACCGTCCTATTAGTCTCCTTCCAATCTTTGGCAAAGTTTTCGAAGCCATTATCAACGCCGAGGTGATTCAGCACCTTATGACCAACGGGCTTCTCTCTGACAAACAGTATGGGTTTCGCTTCACCAGGTCTACTGCTGATATGCTAACGACCATTACCGAGTACATATACCAGGCACTCGACAAGAATGGTGAAGCCCGAACCGTTGCCTTGGATATCTCCAAAGCATTCGACAGGGTCTGGCATGCTGGCCTCTTGTGCAAACTGCGGAGCTATGGGATAACTGGACATCTGTTTGACCTCATCCAGTCCTTCCTCTCTAACCGCACATTAAAGGTGGTATTAAATGGGCATGCCTCCCAAAACTACCAGACGAACGCGGGCGTCCCTCAAGGTTCTATCCTAGGTCCCACGCTATTTCTGATCTACATTAATGATCTCCCCGACACCATTAGATCCCAAGTTGGCATGTATGCCGACGACACAACAATCTACTCCCGCATCGATCAGAAACCAGGTCTGGACGACAAAGTGAACCTCGCTGCCGCACTTGAAAGGGACCTCCAATCCGTAGTGACCTGGGGTAGGAAATGGTTGGTAAATTTCAATGCCTCCAAAACAAAGCTGTTATCAACTAACCACCATAGACAATCGCATCTACCTCCCATTAGCATGGGACAGGTTAGCCTCCCAGAGAGTAAAACACTACGCCTCCTTGGCCTTACACTCTCGGCGGACCTCAAATGGAATGACTATATTGAATCCATTGCCAAATCTGCTGCTATGAAAGTCGGCTCCCTGTGCAGGGCCCGGAAATTTTTCCCACCTGAAACTATTCTGCACATATACAAATCTACCATCCGCCCGTGTATTGAATATTGCTGCCATATCTGGTCGGGTGCCCCTGCTGCTCTCCTTGGGCTTCTTGACAAAATACAAAGGAGGATCTGTAACGTGGTTGATACTGACTTGGCAGACCGGCTGCAGCCGCTCTCACACCGGCGTGATGTAGCTTCCCTGTGCCTCTTCTACAAGTACTTTCATGGCTTCTGCTCCGATGAGCTTAGATCACTGGTGCCGCCTAAGCACGAATTTACACGAGATACTAGATTAGCAACTAGGTCCCACCCTTTTACAGTTAAACAAATAAGATGTAACGGTAAATTCTACTCCAACAGCTTCTTTTCTCGCGCTTCCCGCCTGTGGAACTCCCTTCCACAAGTCTGCTTTCCCGACAGTTACAATCTCCAGGTGTTTAAATGTAGGGTCAATAGACACCTCCTATCACACTAACTCCCAACTATTCTCACAACACTCTCATCTACCCAACCCTCATTCTCGGTATCCTCACCCGCCTATCACCCACCCTCTGTTATTTCCTATATTTAATCAGCCTTTCTCCACTCTACGTAGCCCCCTGCACAGTAGTGGCAGTGACATGCCTTGCTCGGGGTGAAACGCTTATAAAAAAAAAAAACAACTGTAAATACTACCTCATCTCAGAAATATAGACAAATAGAATGATCTATTATTAAACGTCGTACAAATGGCAATAAAGATGAGGACAATAGTCCGAATAATGTAATACTGTAAATACTACTTCATCTCAGAAATATAGACAAATAGAATGATCTATTATTAAACGTTGTACAAATGGCAATAAAGATGAGGACAATAGTCCGAATAATATAAATACTGTAAATACTACCTCATCCCAGATATATAGACAAATAGAATGATCTATTATTAAATGTCGCACAAATGGCAACATAGATGAGGACAATTGTCCGAATAATGTAAATACTGTAAATACTACTTCATCTTAGAAATATAGACAAATAGAATGATCTATTATTAAACGTCGTACAAATGGCAACATAGATGAGGACAATTGTCCGAATAATGTAAATACTGTAAATATTACCTCATTTCAGAAATATAGACAAATAGAATGATCTCTTATTAAACGTCGTACAAATGGCAACAAATATGAGTACAATAGTCTGAATAATGCAAATACTGTAACACAATGTGTTAAAAATAGATTAGAATTGATTGGAGCAGTGTTGCGTTTGTTGGCACTGATTAAAAGTATTGATGCGATTGCTACAAATTTAAAGCAATCATTTTATGCCCTGTTTGGCAACCCTTTCGAAAATTTAAGACAAAAATAATTTTACTCTTAAAAAGTATTAATCTTATGATAAATACGAAGGTGTGCTCAAAACGTCTCAGTACGACCCACTTTTCAAAATAAGATCAACTGAGCAAATGTAATTTATTGCTGAATCGCTTTTTTGTTTAAACATGAACTATTCAGCATCTCTTGTCGTCTTTGAGATAAAAAAAAAAATGACAGTGTTTTGTAATTACTGAGAGTAAAATTTGTTGAATATTAAATTTCTATGTCTTTTCAACTCATATCTTTTGTCCCTTGAGGTTCGACATGTCTTTCAAGTTACGGTTTTTTTTTCTATTTTTTTACTTTGTAAATCTTTATTAGATGAAACATTGCAAAACTTCATTATCCATTGTTAACTGTTATTTACTGTCGTCTTTGCTTATTCAGCAAGTAAGTTTTTAAGATATTTCCTTTCCTCTCGTCTTAAGATTTCCTTCTGTGCAAGTCTTTGCATTATGCTTCGCGCTACGAGTTCTTTATAAGTTTCTTTTTTTTTTTCATTTTTATATCGTTATACTTTATTTCAACCTTTTTTCTATTTTATTTTGTTGTACTTTCTTTCTTAATTTCTTTTCTCTTTACTTTCTATATTTTTGTGCTTTCTTATTCATATCTCTTTTCTTTCTTTCTTTTTTTCATTTTCCTCTTTTATTTCTTTGTTCTTTCTTTCTGTCTTTCGTTATATCTTTTTTCCCTTTTATTTTGTTTTGCTTTCTTTCTTTCATTCCCTTTCGTTTTTTGCACTTTCTTTGTCTTATATTTTCTTGTACTTTTGCTTACTATCTTTCTATCTCTCTTTCCCTTTAATATCTCTAATCTTTGTTTCTTTCATTCTTTCTCTTTTATTTCTTTGGACTTTTTGTCTTTTATTTTCTTGTACTTTTTCTATCTATCTATCTATCTATCTATCTATCTATCTATCTATCTATCTATCTATCTATCTATCTCAGTCTGTTTATATCTATCTATCTATCTATCTATCTATCTATCTATCTATCTATCTATCTATCTATCTATCTATCTCAGTCTGTTTATATCTATCTATCTATCTATCTATCTATCTATCTATCTATCTATCTATCTATCACAGTATTTTCATTATCTATCTATCTATCTATCTATCTATCTATCTATCTATCTATCTATCTATCTTTTCCTTTAATATCCCCGTTCTTTCTTTCTTTCTTTCTTTCTTTTTTCTTTGTCATTTATTTTCTTTCTTTCATTACGTTGTTTTTTCTTTCTTTTTTACTTTTTCTACTTCTTTCTTTCTTTCATTACATTGTTCTTTCTTGCTTTTAAGTGTATAGATTTTTTCTTTTTCTTTCTTTCATTTTATTGTGCTTTTTCTTTCAGGTTTATCTCTTTCTTTCTTTCTTTCTTTTTTTTTCTTACAAGTTTATCTTACAAGTTTATTCCTTTCTTCTTTTTTCTTTTTTCTTATACATTTTCATTCACGTTATTCCTGTCTTTCTTTCTTTTTTATTTCTTTCTACTTCTTTCTTTCTTTCACGTTCATAGATTTCTTTTCTTTTTCTTTCTTTCTTTTTTCTTTCTTTCTTTCTTTCTTTCTTTCTTTCTTTCGTATTATTGCGCTTTTTTCTTTCAGGTTTATCTCTTTCTTTCTTTCTTCTTTTTCTTTCTTTCCGTCTTTCTTATACTTTTTCATTCAAGTTTATTCTTTTCTTTCTTTCTTCCTTGCTTTCTTTCTTTCTTATAATTTTTCATTTAAGTTCTTTCTTTCTTTCTTTCTTTCTATAAAACCGATTCGTAAGCATCCGAAAAATGACCTCCAGGTACCAAAATTCAATGAAAGGACTGGACTTCCACAAGCTGTGAAAGATAATTATGAGACACTGTTGGTTCCCACTTTGCTTTTCTAATCAAGTCACTTCGACTTTACCAACATCTGTGCTTCCAATGAGGCAAAGAAAGGCGACTTGTACAAATGAAGAAAATAGTAATGTAGTTGTAAAAGTTATGAAAAACTCAAAGACTTACCACTGCATGGAAAAGTGTTCACTTACCGTTCAGAGGAGGGTTACGTTGAAGAGCGCATTTCGCATCAGCCCCGCGACATTTTATACCTTTAAAAAGATAAGAGTGGAAATCTTCCCCGCATTCTTTCTGCTCCTTATTGGAACAGTGGTAACAAGTGAGGGCGTTTGCTGAAAGGAAACAAAAAAGAAGAAAAGGTGTTAAAAAAAGAGAATAAAATATATGGTCTTATTTATTTATATTTTTTATCTTCACAAAAGTCGTGCAAATCTCGAAACGTCAAAAATCAAGCAAGAACCGAGTAGGAACTAACTGGGAAGTGGGTTTAACAGACAGCGGAAAATGTGACAGTGAAATCCAAAAGAGTATTGAAAATAGCGAAAAATAGCTTCCAAAAGTATAACAAATAATTAAAAGAGAGGAGTGAGCCTCCTCGGCCTCACCCTATCTTCCGACCTCAAGTGGAATCAATAGATAAATCTACTTCTAGGAAGGTTAGATCACTGTGTCGGGCAAGCAAGTTTTTTTTTTTTCCGCCAAAGTTTTTTTTTTAGAGAGAAATAACTCATAACTTCCAATCGAGGTTTTACGCAAGGAATGAGGACGATATACTTCAGTGATTGTCATAAAGATTTCGGTTCGAAATTCCTAGCACCTGAAGAAGCTGGAGCGCATAACGGCCGAAACGTCATACAAATGGCAACAAAGATTAGGACAATAGTCTGAATAATGTAAATACTGTAAATATTACCTCATATCAGAAATATAGACAAATAGAATGATCTATTGTTAAACGTCACACAAATGGCAACAAAGATGAGGACAATAGTCCGAATAATACAAATACTGTAAATACTACCTCATTTCAGAAATATAGACAAATGGAATGATCTATTATTAAACGTCGTACAAATGGCAACAAAGATGAAGACAATAGTCCGAATAATGTAAATACTACCTAATCTTAGAAATATAGACAAATAGAATGATCTATTATTAAATGTCTTATTTGCACATACACAAATCAAACATCCGACCGTGCAAAGAATACTGTTGTCATATCTGGTCGTGCGCCCCTGCCATTCATCTCCGGGTTCTCGAGTCCGAGTATTTGAAACCTTTATTTAATCTACGGAGGTTGATTTTTCTCCCTCCACTGTCCATGCATTCACTTACGCACAAATAGCTTGGGTTAAATAATAAGACAGATTGGTTTCTATAGCCTTGACTGGCAACCAGTCTACCGCAAAAAGCAATGGCAACCTACTGTAGGATAATCTTTAGCCCAGTCAGCCATGTCTCTTTCGAAAAACGATCGCCCAAGCGTGTATCACGGATGAGTCAACTGTCTGATTGAATATAATAGTTGGAAGCATGATTGAGGGTTCTACTAGGCATAAAGTCGGGGATCAGTTTTTTATTGTTATGAAGTAATAAACTGATCCCCACTAATTATTACTTCATAATATAATACATATATTTTCTATCTAGCTATGAGTCAAATAACAGTATAGATTGGGTTCTATAGCCTTGGCTGGCAACCAGTCTAACGCAAAATATAACAGCAACCTACTGCGGGATAATCTTCTGCCCAGGCAGTCATGTCTCTTTCGAGACATGATCGTCCAAATTTGTATTACGTATGGCAATTAACTGTCTGACTGAATATGATAGTTGGAAACATGATTAAGGCTTCTACTGGGCATAAAGTGGGGTATCAGTTTTTATTGTTATGGAGTAATAAACTGATCCCCTAATAATTACTACTTAATAAAATAATACATATCTTTTCCCTCTAGCTTTGAGTCAAATAACAGAACAGGTTGGGTTCTAAAGCCTTGGCTGGCAACCAGTCTACCGCAAAATGTAATGGCAACCTACTGCGGGATAATCTTCTGCCCAATCAGCCATGTCTCTTTCGAGACATGATGGTCTAAGTGTGTATTACATTTGGCACTTAACTGTCTGACTGAATATGATAGCTGCAAACATGATTAAGGCTTCAACTGGGCGTAAAGTGGGGGATCACTTTTTATTGTTATGAAGTAATAAACCGATCCCCTACTAATTACTACTTACTATTATAATACATCGCTTTTCCCTCTAGCTATGAGTCAAATAACAGCACATATTGAGTTCTAAAGCCTTGGTTGGCAACCAGTCTACTGCAGAAAGCAACGGCAACCTACTGCGGGATAATCTTTTGCCTAGACAGTCATGTCTCGAAAAAGACATGATCGCCTAAAATGTGTATCACATATGGCATTTAACTGACTGATATATATTTTACACTGAAAAGTATTGTAAAATTCTCAGAAACACCAAGTCACCTTAGTGGTGTGAGTTTAAGTGAATTCATCAAAAAAGAAGGCAGTCAATATTTCCAACAGACAGTTGCTGTTGAAAGTAATAATCTCATCTGTAACTCTTTAATGCAATAGAGATCATCTGCATCAATTCTCGTTTGTCTATACACAGTGGACGGCAACGGAGTCTCGGCTTGGATATTGATTCTCATCTACCGTGATTTTCTGTCTATGGCTCATGGACACTGTTGAATTGGTTGTCGAGAAAAACAATTATCAATCTGGTTATGAATGCCATACTGTCGTGACTTTTCTGCCTGTCACTTAATGATTGATTAGTTAATTTTGTTTAGCAGCATATGAACCTTTATGGTTGATTTATTGCCAAAATCTATATATTTTGAACGCGCTTATGGCCTCAACTAAATATATTTTCAACCCCTTGTTCCCTGTTTAGGGAGTGGTTTCCGGCTTTCTCTTTTCCAATCTTCTCAATTTGCTTCTTTTTTTTTTTTTTCAATTGGAGTAGATAGATCTATCTATCGCCCGGTTCACACTCCACCCACGTCTATTGAACAGGTTAAGAGGCTCATCCCTTGTTCCTTGTTTAGAATGTGGTTTCCGGCTTTCTCCCTTCCAATCTTTCACTCTTTTCTTTTCTTTTTTTCAATTGGAGTAGATAGACTAAACTATCGCCCGGTTCACACTCCACCCACGTCTATTGAACAGGTGAAGAGGCTCATCCCTTGTTCCCTGTTTAGGATGTGGTTTTCGGTTTTCTCTTTTCCAATCTTTTCACTATTACGTCAGTGGCGTTACCGCCTTGCTCGTGGTGATATGATTAAAAAAAACAAAAAAAAACTATAACCCAATATTTTTTTAATAATTCCCCCCCGCCAAGCAAATCGAGAACGCCACTAGTGCACAGAGAGTTACAGTGAGAGAAAAAAAGGATAATGGATGAATAGCAGGCAAGAAAATAGAAGATGGCAACTGAAATTGCATTTATATTTTTGGAGATTATACTTTTCACGGAAGCAAGTAAATGGAAAGGAATTATACAGGTAAGAAGTGCGAAAAAGAAAATTGGATTAGAAGTGGTGGTTACATTTAAGTATTTCAACGATAAAAGGATTGGAATAATATGCCAAACTAGTAACACGGTTAAATTCATGTGGTTCTATAACACGACCCTGTGCTGAGTCCAGTCAATCTTCCTGGTCTTCGGTCGATTCCGCCCACGTTGTGCTTGTTGATCTCGGACGGGACAAACAGGATCGCTTGTCATCACCCGACTAGATTAGCCTAGACAAGCTAGGAGATGGTATATAATGAAAACCAGATTTAAGACTGCAACGCTACTGTGTAAATTTATATACATTTATATATCGAACAGATACAAAATTATAAGCAAGTCAAAGCTAAGTGACGCAAAAAAAATCACTTGGCTGGTATTTCAGCAGCATGCTAATATTCGTGAGCTATTATCTCCACGGGAGGTGGTTTGTTCAATTTGCAGTTCGCCGAATTCAGAATAACCGTCTTTTGCAATATCTCGGGTGGAGGGTATTTCATACCTGTCCGATGACCTATCAAGTGCATTTGCTTACGGAAAAATATCTTTTCTTTGCTCGCTATGTTTACACACTGACGGATTTTTGTGTCTTATATACAAGACTGCCAACTGATGTCCAAGATTTGTCTCGGGAACTGCTGGTGAAATATCTTAATGTTCAGACGATAGTTGGTCCACTCCTCAGAGCAATATAAAAGGTGGGGGTTAGGATAATTGTTTCGTAGATGCCAATTTTTGTGCTTAAGAAGATATTATATCTGACCATACTATTTGCTCAAGTTTTCTGATTCGCTCATTTAATGTGGTCATTCACTTCTGCATGCAGTGAGCCATCCCTAAAGAGTGTACTGCCTAAGTATACAAAAATGATAACTATCTCCAGCTTGAATCCATTAAGGAATATTTAGGGCTCTCTGTAAGAAACCTCAAGTGTAGGCCTGTACATGACTTCTGGCATTTTCAGATTAACAGTTAGCCCTAAAGCAATACAAGCCACTTAGAAATGGTCCATTGTAATTTGCGTGTCTTCTTGACTGTGGGTAACAGGATAGAGCGTCATCAACACACAGGAGTTCACTAATAACAAGATCGAGCGTTGCATCATCTCAGATTAAAAACCTTCCCATTTGTTCTAAAGTGAAGATAAATGCCATCGTCACACTTTTTAAAAACCTTAAGTTGTTGGTTGGTTGTTTTGTTTTTATGGCAAATCAACCTCGGCGTGTCATTTATTGCCAACTAAATTTTATTTATTTATTACTGGTAATACCTTTTTCTTTCAACAATTTATTGCTGTTTATATAAGTTTTGTGTCTAGTAATACATTTTTCTTTTCGAGCAGGGTCCCCAAATACTACTCTTATTATTTAACCCATAACTGGAGGGAAGGGACGGATTAATACCTTTCCCAAGGGTACCAGTGCTTAAGTGAATGCAGAGTATTCAACTGGAATTCGAACTCGGCTCACCGATCTCTCTTTCCGAACCGATATCCACTGAACCACAACGTACATCCGTCACTATACGCTTACAGCACCTGGTATTCCCAAGCAGTCACCCATCTAAGTACTGGCCAGGCTCAACGTTGCTTAACTTCGGTGATCGAGCGAGAATTCAGCGTGTATTCAACGTGACAGGCCGTGAGCCAAAAACCTTAAGTAAAGTTATAGAAAAATAGATAGTGAAGAGAACAGAAACGAATATCACTTTGCTTTGCATCATTAGAAAAGGCTCTGATAGAGAACAACATTATAGTTATGTTTGCCCGCCATATTGCTGTGTAGTTCCCGAAATATTTTAATAAACTAAAAATTTGCCTAAAATGATCCGAAAGGCATCTCTGTTCATGGTGTCAAAGGCTTAAGTCAACGAACATTTGATACAAGGGAACACAGTTTTCTATGCACTTTTGTAGTTGACGAGATGAAAATATCATACACAATTTACATTATTCGGAATGTTGTCTCCATCTTTACTGCCACGACAACAAAGATGAGGACACTAATCCGAACAATGTAAATAGTGTAAATTTTACCTCATCGCAGAAGTAGAGACAAATACTGAAAATATTATGTCCATAATTAACCCGTTCAGACATAAATCTACTCTGACTTTCTGAGATTATTAAGGACAGATCAATTTTACAAGGAGAATTTTCTGTTTTATATATATATATATATATATATATATATATATATATATATATATATATAGTAAAGTTTTGTAATTTGCTTGAAGCATTGCGTAAAATAGTTGTATGTGTTATGTCTTGAAGGCTGTCACAATGCATTGAATGAAATAAAGGAAGGTCGGGAGGTGTTTGTATGACCTGTTTAATATTACATTGATATGTCGGGACTATAATCTCATCATCAGAATGACAGAGAAATCCTCAGAATGACCGTGCTTTTTAGCTGCCATCTATGAATGGCTGGCTTTATCCACTGCTGCTGTATGTGTGTGCGTGTATGTATGTGTGTGTGTGTGTGTGTGTGCGCGAGTGTGTATCTGTGTGTGTTCTAGTTGTTTTTTATGGTCTAATGGTGTGTGTGTGTGTGTGTGTGTCTGCGTGCGTGTGTGTGTGTGTGTGAGTGAGTGTGTATGTGTGTGTGTATTCAAGTTGGGGTTTTTATTGGTCTGATGGAATCAGTTCATAGGATCTGGGAGTTGATGTGACTTTGACCGGGTCAAAGAGTATCAGTTACATTGCTGTTGTCTTAACTGTCTGATTTATCTGGTGGCGTTTGCTCGTTGTGTGTACTGTAATTGAATCTACTTTATTTTGTATATATATCTGTGTGTGTGTGTGTGTGTGTGTGTGTTCTGTCCTGGTACGTGGTTTGTTATGAGCACCTCTGTTACTACAGCCCAGTGGGGGTGGGGAGAAAATGTGTTTGCGTGGTTATTGTAACTATTTTTTCTGTATGTATAGGCTATGTGTAGTATTGTAATTAAATCTACCTTATTTTCTTTATCTGTGTGTGTGTGTGTGCGCGTGTGTGCTTTAGCCTGGTTAGCGGTTTGTTATAAGGGAGAAAGAAGTGTGTGTGTGGTTACTGTTACTGATTGCGTGTGTGTGTGAGACCTTTGCTGTTGTGTTAGGTGCATGTTGTGTGCGTCTTGGTGTTGTCTATACTGTTATGTCATCTAGGTTTAATTCTTGGCGACTATTAATTGGCGGTTGTAATTTAGATATTATTAGGGACTCTTTAATGCGTAGGTTACCTATGTTGCGTTCCTTAGCCAAGATATTAACGGTTATGGTTTTATCCTTATTTTAGCTTTTTTGAGGTGTTTTTGGAATGACGACGCTTTCGTGTGTAAATGTTCTTTTATCCTGATGTGTAGATGTCTTGTAGTGCTGCCGACATAGAATGCGTCGCATTTGGCGCATTGTATGCGGTATACGACATATGCCTGGTAGCATATGCCGGTGCCTGCAATAGGGCAGTTGGTTAGTGTGCATGTGGTGTTGTTGTTTGTTCTGTGGTTGGGGTGCAGGTGTCTGCGAAGAGTGGGGCCGTAGTGTGCCAGCTGTATGTCTAATCCCTCTCTGCGGATAGCTCGACGTAATTTTGATGTTATGTATTCGCTGAAGTGTGGTAACCTCAGGAAGCAGGTGTTAGATAGGGTGTGGCGCCTTGGGCCCCTACTACCCTTCCGTTCTAGGCGATCCACAAAGGAATATGGGTAACCGTTAGTCACCAGTGTTTTCTTGAAGAGTGCAGTGTGGGTGTTAACGTGTTCGCCTTTGCTGTATTTCTTTCGGCTACGTGCGAGTTCGTTATTGATGTAGCCGGTGTTAGCTGATCGCTAGTGGACAAATATATCCCTGCTGGCAGGCTTTTTATAGAAATCGGTGTGGACTTCACCTCTAAACTACATTTTAAGCTTGAAGTCCAGCAGTGATAGGCATCCACTGGCATCGGGGTGCTTGATCGTGAAATTATCGTTCATTCAGCAATGAATTAGAACACTTTCAGCTATTGGGCGTATGTATAATGATAATGTACACGCTAAAAAGTCTGCTTTCTTCTACCGAGCGCCCATAGCTCAGAGGTAGAATCGCCGACTGACGCCAATTCGGTCGGGTTTCAATCCTGGGTAAAAAGAAATCGGACGTCTAATCGTACTGATGAGCTGTGATACAGTGAAACAGATCTTTCTGCGTATGACTATATATATATATATATATATATATATATATTAGTCAAATATACACTACCGGCCATAGTTATTATGCCAACCCAGTGTTTAAAAAAATAATGTATTCCATACTATATTTTAGTATTTATTGCCATGTGAATAATTGTATATGAAAATAAAATAGTTCTTTTGTTAATATTGCGCAATAACATGTACATGAAATGAATTTAAAAGTATTTAATAATTATCTATATTGCAGTTTCATTAATGAAAGAATGAAGAAAATTTAGGGTGATTCGGATGAATTCATCTTTGCTTCCTTGTCTTGTAAAATTTTGCAAAGTAATAATAACAAAAGAACCATTCTATTTTCATTTAGAATTATTCACTTGGCAATAAATACTAAAATAGCTTGAAATGCATCATTTCTTTAAAAGATCTGGGGTGGCCTAATAATTATGGTCGGTAGTGTATATATTAGTCATCCCCATACAAGATGTTTCGCTGTATCACGGCTTATCCGAACTCGACCAATTAGATGTCAGTCAGAGTCCCTACTCCCTAAATTATAGGTGCGTGGACATAAAGAGGTGAAATTATAGCATGTTATATATATATATATATATATATATATATATATATATATATATATATATGCGGTGTATACACGCGTTAGTCACCGGGAGAACTCAATTAATTACTGAAGAGTGTCTCTGTGTGTGTATGTGTGTGTGCGCGCCTGTGTATTCGTTATACAAATATTACAGTAGGGCAGGTTGAATTATCAGTTTTTAATTTTTTTCGAAAATCAATGTTGTTCTTGGTGTGAAAGGTGGCATTTGACGTGATAAGAAATGACACCAAACAATGGGTTCACAGCTTTCACCAATTCTTTAACTATTTAATTGTAAAGATCGTCTGAAAAATGTGTAAAATACCTAATTTTCGCAAACTTTTGCTTACAAACTGACTTCAAAAGTTTACTACAGTGTGTCCATAAAGTTTGTATGAACTTTAAAAAAATATAACTTTATTTGTATTTGCGATAGAAATAATTTGTAAAAAGGATTAGAAAGAAGTAAATCTATATTTTTAAAGGTTTTATTGAAATTTTATTTAAGTTTTCGCATGTCCTCCAACATTAGCAATACAAAGAGTAATACGATTTTGCAGTTCACGGAAAATATTTGCCAACTGATTTACAGTAATGCCTGAAATCACATTCGTTATTTTAACTTTCAAATCTTTTCATGAATTACGTTTGGTTGCATACACAATTGTTTTCACATGAAACAAATCTAATAGAATCAAATCTGGCGAGCGTGGAAACCGATAAAATAGTCCACCCCTTTGGATCCATCTGTTAGGAAATTCCTGATTTAGAAATTGTTTTAACACGCAGAGCAAAGTGACAAGGAGCTCCATCTTGTTGAAACATAAAACTTTATAACATTTTTTACAGATTATTTCTATCACAAATATAAATAAAGTTATATTTTTTTTTAGCGCACACCCTGTATTTCAAGAATAAATCCAAATAAAGTCAATATCTTTTTTATTAGATACATTGAATTTGAAAAATATATTCAAACCAGCATTCTAATTATGAATCGCTACAAGCAAAATATATAATTTTTATCGTATTCGATAAAAAAAAAAAGACTGTGAAAATTGTAAAAGATTATAAAAAGGACTTCTTAATGAATAAGATTTATTGGATAATTTTTTTTTATTATAATAAAAAACAAATGAAGATAAAAATGTATATAATATCATAATAGTGCAGGGCACGAATTATAAGACAACTAGCAGAATAGCCCGGCGTTGCTCGGGTGTAATGAAAGCTTTAAAACTAATTCATGGTTCTGGAGCTCAGACACTTTGGGCGTTGGCACGAAAGACGTGGGCACGAAAAGCAATAGTTAAAGCGAAACCGTAGACTGAAAGAATTAGAAAATCAACTCATATGTCACGACGTGTTCTTATTAAGTCAGAAACAAATTCTTTAAAACTAACACACTAAATCCAAAAGAGGTTCAGAGAATATTGGACATGTTGGAAATTCAGAGGAATTTGGACAGTGCGCATGCGTGTGTCAAATGTCCGGCAGACATGACATTCGCTTTCTTTCAATAAATAGAATTTGGCAAAAAAAAAAAAACCCAAAAAAACAAAAAAAGAAAAAAAAAACGATACTAAAAAAATACGAGGCGTTTGTATCTATTTTGAATTTTTATGTAGAAACTACTTTTTAAGATAATAATGTTTCAGGATAGCTAAATTGCTCGAAGCTTTGGGCAGCCATTCGTGTTGTTATTCTTTTTAGTTATTTCGTTCTCTGCTTTTCTTTTTTGTACGGCATTTTTTATTTTATAAAAATCCCCCAAACTATATCACGAATGAAGATGTCTTCCGATGAAAAGCTGTACTTGCTTTAAATCGAGTCAATCCCCCGTTAGTTCAGCTAATTAACTGGAATAATTAACACTTGGCGAATTGATTAATCTTTATCACTCAGCAAAAAAGCAATTTTAAAAGTGCAAAAATTATATCAGCAATACCAGTGCTAATGAAAACATGGCTGTCATACGGAATTTAAAATTCTCCACAAGGAAACGATAGAGGGTGGAGCAACGAATCATTTCCACTCTATTAAAAGTTTTAATTAGAAGTACTAAGAGCGGTTTGTTTGTTTTTTATGCTTTTTTTTTTCAAATATTTAATCGGAAAGCAACCGTTTAAAATCAGTTCGCTACATTAATTTCTTCGTATACTTTTGTCTTTGTCTTTGTTGTTAGTTTCTGTGGATAAAAAACAACAGCTAAAAAGTTTAAATCTCATTGTTAATATAAATGAAGATGTTAACTGTTAATCACTAACTGAATAGAATCTTACGGCCATAGCACGTCGGAACACCGGTTCTCATCATATTATCTTCTTCATTTTCCTTTTTCTTTTTTTTTTCTTCTTCTTCCTTTTTTATTCCTATGTGCCGTCTCTTTTCATGACGTTGGCGATCATGACTCCCCACACTTTCCTGTCCTTTTGAGCTCAATAAATTTTATTTTTTTTGCCATATCTTCTAAAGCTTGTTTAACTATGCATCTTCTTCTTTTTCTTCCTTTTCTTCTCTTTCTTCTTCCTTTTCTTTGCCTTTTCTTTCTTCTCCTTTTTTCGCCTTCTCTTTCTTTTTTCTTTCTTCTTTTTTCTTCCTTTTCCTTGCCTTCTCTTTTTTCTTCCTTTTCTTCTTTTTTCTTCCTTTTCTTCTTTTTTCTTCCTTTTCCTTGCCTTCTTTTTCTTCTTCCTTTTCTTCTTTTTTTTCTTCGCCTTCTCTTTTTTCTTCCTTTCCGTTGCCTTCTCTTTCTTCTTCCTTTTCTTCTTTCTTTTCTTCGCCTTCTCTTTTTTCTTCCTTTCTTTTCCTTGCCTTCTCTTTCTTCTTCCTTTTCATTTTTTCTTCTTTCTTATCTTCGCTTTTTTTCTTCCTTTTCCTTGCCTTTTCTTTCCCTTCCTTTTCTTCTTTCTTTTCTTCGCCTTCTCTTTTTCTTCTTTTTCTTTGCCTTCTCTCGATTCTTTTTCTTTTTCTTTCTTCCTCTCTTTCTTTCCCTTCTTCTTCCTGTTTTTCTTTACTTTCTTCATCTTCCTTTTCTTCTTTCTTTACTTCTTTCTATTTTTCCTTTTGTTGTGCTTTTTTTCTTCTTCCCCTTCTTTTTCTCTTCTTTTTTTTCTTTTTTCTTTTACTTTTACTCCTTCTTCTTCTTTTTCTTCTTCATTTTCCTTTCCTTCTTTTTTCTTCTTTTTCTTCTTCTTTTATATGCCTGGTCTTCTCGGGTACGTTGAGGATCACTATATTTCACAATTTTCTTTCCATGATAGTTCTTAATAAATCTTGTTTTTAATCATATCACAGGAAAAAAAGGGAGAAAATGTGCAAATTAAAATTTCTCTTTCTTAGCCGTTTCTATTGGCTCTTCCCTCTGTACATTTTCTTACTTTTTTCTCTTTATTTTCCTCTTCACTTTCTATTTCTTCTGTATCTTTTCTCTTCTTCTTTGTTTTCCTTTTCTTTATAAAAGTACAATTCTTTTTTTAAAAAATGCCAGAAAATTTTAGCTCAAACACTGTAACCAATGTCAATGTCTGCAACTCGCTTCCGGCCAAAATTTAAAGTTTCTCTATCTTAAACGTTTTTATTGGTTCATCCCTCTCTACATTTTCTCACTTATTTCCCACTTTACTTTCTCTTTCTTCTCCTTTTCCTCTTTCTTTTCTTTTTCTTGATTTCTCACATTTTCTGATTTTTTTCTTCTTTCGTTCTCGTTTTTAAATATTTTTTTATCTCACACAAAAAGAAAATCCAAAAATAAAGGTAAGTGTTTTTCTTTTAAAAAAATTTTTTAATAAAACGTTTATTACTATTATTACTAAATAGCTGATGAGGCATTTTCCTTTTAAAGTCGAAATAAAATGTACACTTTTGTAGTAGTTTGTTGTTTGCACATGTTATAACATAATAATTATTAATAAATATTAATTGCTGTATTGTTATATTGAGCAGTGTATTAAATTAATGTTTTGAATGTTGCAATTATTTGCTTCCTTTTTTCATCTGTATATATATATATATATCAAATACAATAAATTTCGATGTTCAAAACTGTTGAATGATCATTTCAACATGAAATCCCTAAGAGAGGTTTCACATCTCATCGGCAACTACCACATTTCATAATGAAATAAAAAAGAAATAAAAAATGAAGGTTAAGAGTTAAAAAATTACGTCACAAAAAATCGGTTAGCAAAAAATTGGGTTTTTTTCTAGGTTTACAAAAGGAAAGGGGTTAAAGGATGGAATAGGAAGTGATGCTAAATTTAATTATTGCCTTTCTGCTTCCTGCTTTCCTGCATGCTGGAAATTCTCTTCAGTCGTTCCTGTCTTTAAGAATTGTGGTGAACCCTCGGACCCATCCAACTATCGCCCTATCAGTCTTCTACCGATATTCGGGAAAGTATTCGAGGCTATAATCAATGCTGAAATAGTTCATCATCTCACCGCCCACAAACTGTTCTCCGACAGGCAATATGGATTCCGCTTTGACAGGTCCACGGCCGACCTGCTAACAACCGTAACGGAGTACATGCTACAGGCCCTTGATGAGTCTGACGAGGCTCGCGCGGTTGCTCTGGACATCTCCAAGGCTTTCGACAGGGTTTGGCACTCTGGCCTCCTATGCAAACTACGCGGTTATGGTATTACCGGTCGCCTGCTTGACCTAATCAAATCTTTCTTAAATAACCGCAAAATGAAGGTCGTTCTGAATGGGCGTGCCTCTTCGTCCTACAGCACGAATGCTGGTGTCCCACAGAGCTCTATCCTGGGCCCGACGCTCTTCCTTATTTTCATCAACGACCTCCCAGATGAGATCAAGTCCCAAGTAGGCATCTACGCAGATGACACTACAATATACTCCCGCTCCAGTAAGAAACCTGTCGTGGCGGACAGACATAATCTCGCTGCTGACCTTGAGCGGGATCTACACTCTGTGGTGAACTGGGACAAGAAGTAGCTTGTCAACTTCAATTCATCTAAGACCAAGCTGTTGTCTGTCAACCATTACAGGCAACCTCTTCTGCCTCCCATAAGCATGGACCAAGTGATTCTCCCTGAGAGTAATACACCACGCCTCCTCGGACTTACCATGTCCTCAGACCTCAAATGGAACCACTATATGCACTGCTGCCATTTATGGTCAGGTGCCCCCTGCCGTTCTCCTCAGTGTTCTTGACAAGCTCCAAAGGAGAGTCTGTAATGTGATCCGGCGACTCGACTGCAGCCACATCCCCATCGTCGAAATGTGGCCTCCCTTTGTCTCTTCTATAAATACTTTCATGGCTTCTGCTCGGATGAGCTTAAGTCACTGATGCCTCCTCAACAGGTGTTTACTCGTGCAACCAGACTGACAACTGGGTCCCACCAATTCACAGTCAGGTTAGCCAAACGCAGACGACAATTCTACTCCTGCAGCTTCCTCTCTCGCACTTCCCGCCTGTGGAACTCGCTCCCGTATTCTTGCTTTCCTGACAGCTACAACCTCCAGAAATTTAAATGCAAAGTCAATACTCATCTGCTAACCACTGGACTCTAGCTCTCTCCCCTCCCCTGTATAACCTTCCCTTTCTCTCCACCTATGTATCTGTCATTGCACCTGCTTTCTCAGCTTTCTGTTGTTCCTTTCTAACTAGCTTGTACTCCTCACTCTTTTCTAATTAATCTTTCTATATTTATGTAACCCCCTGCACATCAGTGGCGTTTCCGCCTTGCTCGGGGTGAAATGATTAAAAAAAAAAAAATTGAGAAATGGGTTTGGGATTAACCTTCCTACTTTTCCGTTTTGATTAAAGTTATTTTAAATATATATATATATATATATATATATATATATATATATATATATATATATTAGGTGCGATTAGTAAATTGTCGCAATTATTTTATTATTTCAAATATTCTTTAGGCTGAGTCTGAGCTCCAGGACCATGGATTAGTTTTAAAGCTTTCATTACACCCGAGCAACGCCGGGCTATCCTGCTAGTAATAAACAGTATTAAATCGTAATTTAATAATATAAATAGAAACGATAACAGTTAATAACAACGTGCATTTACATAACAAAACAGATTTTGTTTATTAAATGCACTTATTTTAATATACGTATATAATCAGTCACTTTCCCTCCGTGGTACCTTGACTTTATTGATTTAAACGAAGTACTAGGGTGCAGTGGCGTAGGCCTAGAACGAGAAATCGGAGAACCGAGTTCAAATTCCAGTTGTAATTCGTTGCATTCACTTACGCACAAATAGACTTGGGAAAGGTATCCGTCTCTTCCCTCCAGCTATGGGTTAAATAGCAAGGCAGATTGGGTTCTATCAGATTGCCTTGGTTGGCAGTCAGTTTACCTTAGAATGTAATGGCAACCTACTGCGGGAAAATCTTCTACCCAGTTAGTGATGTCTCTTTCGAAACATGATCGCCCAATCGTGTATCCCCTATGGCACTCAACTGTTTGACTAGATTGGTGGTAAGATTTCCTCATTTTAAAAGTCGAAATTGCTAGATGCTAACATTTTATTTTCTCGCACTTTTCGCTTGTGGAACTCTCTTCCAGCTTAGTACTTTCCAGGTAACTTTGATCTTCAAAAATTTAAATGCAATATCAGTAGTTATCTTTGTTCTTCTTATATTGTTCCCGCTTAATAAAATCTTTCATTTTTCTTATTCATTTACGCTCAGTAACCGCTTGCGTCTTAGTCGCTTTATTGCCTGTCTTGAGGATGAAATGATTTTTTAAAAATGCTATAAAATTGAAGTCAAATTTGATTACTTATTAGAAGGCACTCAGATGTGTGGTTTTATCTAAATCTTACACCGCACTAAAAATGACGGTAGAAATTAAATCATCGAATTTTTTTTATAATGGAATCTACGAATACCTTCCCCCCTCGCCAGTTATTACTATTGCCGTACTCCACTCTTTCATCTGTCTTCTCTGCAGTTATTATGCAACTTTTGCTAATGGCATATAAAAACGGTTAGCTGGTTGTGCCTGTGGAAAGGAGACAATTCAACTACCGAAAATAGTTTACAGGAATCACCGAAAAACTTAAAATACACGAACGAAAGGAAAATATTTAATATTTCTCATATTTGCTACAACCACTATACACACACTACCGGCCATAATTATTAGGCCACCCCAGCTTTTTTTTTAATGATGTATTTCATACTATTTTTAGTTTTTCTTGACAAATGAAAATAGAATGGTTCTTTTGTTATTATTACTTTGCAAAACATTACCAAGCAGGCAGGAAGCCTTTGCTTCGGCCAGCCAATAAGAAGAAGAGACTAGCATGGGGAAGAGAGCACAAAGACTGGACAGCACAACAGTTCATTTGATGCACACGTTATTGTGCAGTATAAAAAAATGAACCATTCTATTTTCATTTAGAATTATCTACTTGGCAATAAATACTAAAAATAGTTTGAAATACACCATTTTTTTAAAACTAGGGTGGCCTGATAATTTTGGCTAGTAGTCTATATATATATATATATATATATATATATATATATATATATATTTATAAATTTTAATTCAGATACTTCAATCCAAGGGAAAAAAGCAAGAAGGTAAATTCCAAAAAACCCGATCCTAAATAGTTTATCCAACCACCCCAAGAATATTATAAGACAAATACCCAAGATAGTAAATAACAGGGTTAACCAATTATCTTCCAATATAAAAATTTTCAACGCAAGCAAAGAAATTTACGATAAGGCCCTTCAGAAAAGCGGTTTTGTTAATAAGTTAAAGTATGATAAGCCTGCTATAAACCCAGAATCATCAAAAACTAAAAACACCCGAAAATGTAGAAAAAGGAAGATAATTTGGTTTAACCCTCCTTATTGTAAGCTAACTAATATAAATATTGGTAAGTATTTTCTCAGATTAATCGATAAACATTTTAATAATAATAACAATCCCTTAAATAAAATTTTTAATAGATTCACCCTAAAAATTAGTTATTCTTGCACCTCAAATATAGATAATATAATTAATTCCCACAATAAACAAATTTTAATGAACCTAAATAATACGGAAGCTAAATCCGGAATTGTCTTCAAATGCAATTGTTATTCTGTGGATGCCTGCCCGGTGCAAGGCAAATGTAAATCCACCCATGTAATTTATGAAGCCCGCATTTCTCCATCTAATAACAAGGACAATTACCGGACCTATATTGGCATGTCCGCGGGCTCTTTCAAACAGAGGCTTTATAATCACAGGTACTCGTTTTCGAACCCTAATCAGAGATTCCAGACGGCACTATCACGTAGGTTCTGGGAAATGAAGGAGGAAGGGCAGGACCCTATAATCAGCTGGAAATTAATAGGCTCAGCTTGTACTCCTAAAAGTTTTCGTGATAGGTGTCGTCTGTGTTTATTGGAGAAGATTCTGATTTTGAAGTATCCTCATCAGGACTTACTTTTGAACTTTAGGAGGGAATTTATAAACAAGTGCCGCCATAGGGCGGATTTTAAAATTTAACTTCTAATTTTTAATTTTTAAATTCTAAATTTTTCTATAATTTTTTTAATATTTAAAAAAAATTTTTTTAATTTTAATTTTAATTTTTTTTTTTTATGTATATGTGTATGTTTGTGTGTGGATGTGCATATTTGTATATATATGTATATATATGTATTTATGTATGTGGGCTATATGTAATTGTGAAAAAATTTTTTTTAGCTATTTAAATGCTCCTTTTCATAATATTCATTAATATGTATGTGTGTGAGTGCATATGGATTATGTATATATGTGTGTGCGTGTGTGTGTGTATATGTGTGCATGTATGTGTACACATGTATATTATGTGTATATGAATTTTTTGTATATAGGTGTGTACACACATATATATGTGTGTATGCGCATGTATATGTATATAAGTGTGTAATAAATTGAATGTATGTGTGTGTATGTGTATGTATATATGTATTCTTATTCGTTAAATTGTGTGTGTATATATATGTATGTATGTGTGTACTTCTATAGGTATGTATATATAATAATTGTAATTAATTTTTTTTTTTTTTTTTTACCTAGTGTTGTCTTTATTTAGTTTAATTTCAAATGACCTAATTTTTTTAAAACTAATTTTATTTTAAATCCTATATCTTTTTATTCCCTTTTATTAATAATTATGCCTTTTTAAGTAAAGGCCTTTTTCTAATACTTCAACGTTTTGGGGAAATTAGGTTTTTGAATTTGTCCAGCGTCTGTAATATTTAAAAAAATTTTTTTCTTTAGTTTCTTTCTTTTTCCCCCCTTCCTTCTTTTATCTCTCTTACCACCTTTTTTCCGTGTTGCTTTAACTGACGTCGATTTAACACGGCTGTCTGTTAATTTTTAGTTACATTCTCCCTTTTTTTTGCGAACCCAGACGATGTCAATTTTTTTCTTTTCTTATTTATTTGATTTTATTCTATCTTTTTCTTTTTCTTTTTCCTTTTCTTTTTCTTTCCCTTTATTTTTATTTTATTTTATTATTTATTTTTTAATTTCTTTGCAATCTATTTAAAAAGGAAAAGTAGACTAATTTTTCTCCAGTTTCTGAAAGGTTTTTTTCTGTTGCTGAGGTGATGTGTCGTTCCCCGTGGGGATCTTCATATCGAAATGGCCATTCAACATCTTTGAATTAATCCTTGTTTAATATATATATATATATATATATATATATATATATATATAATGGTGAAGCCCGAACTGTCGCCCTGGATATCTCCAAAGCATTCGACAGAGTATGGCATGACGGCCTTCTACGGAAACTGCGAAGCTACGGCATTACTGAACTTTTGTTGGACTTAATCCAGTCATTCCTCTCCAACCGCACACTGAAGGTGGTTTTAAACGGACATGCCTCCCAAAACTACCCTACAAACACGGGTGTCCCCCAAGGCTCTATCCTAGTTACTACGCTTTTTCTAATCTACATCAATGATCTCCCCGATGCCATAAGATCACAAGTAGGCATGTACGCCGACGATACCACAGTATACGCTCGCCTCGATCAAAAATCTGATGTTGACGATAAGGCGAACCTCGCGGCTGAGATTGAAAAGGATCTCCAATCCGTGGTGGATTGGGGTAGGAAATGGCTCGTGAAATTCAATTCTTCCAAAACGAAGCTGCTGTCAATTAACCACCACAGACAACCGCACCTCCCTCCGATTAGCATGGAACAGGCATGCCTCCCTGAGAGTAAAACACTACGCCTGCTTAGCCTGACACTCTCAGCGGACCTCAAGTGGAATGACTACGTCAAATCCATTGCTAAATCCGCTGCCATGAAAGTTGGCTCTCTGTGCAGGGCCCGTAAATTATTTCCGCCTGAAACTATCCTGCACTTATACAAATCTACCATCCTCCCGTGTTTTGAATACTGCTGCCACATCTGGTCGGGTGCCCCTGCTATTCTCCTCGGGCTTCTTGACAAAATACAGCGAAGAATCTGTAATGTGATTGATACCGACTTAGCTGACCGCCTGAAGTCACTCTCTCACCGGCATGACGTGGCTTCCCTGTGCCTCTTCTACAAATACTTTCATGGCTTCTGCTCTGATGAACTTAAATCACTAGTGCCCCCTAGGTGTGAGTTCGAACGAGATACTAGATTGGCAACTAGGTCCCACCCTTTTACAATGAAACCGATGAAATGTAACCGCAATTTCTACTCTTCTTTTCTCGCACTTCCCGCCTGTGGAATTCCCTTCCGCATGCTTGCTTCCCCGGCGGCTATAACCTCCAGGAGTTTAAATGTAAGGTCAATAGACACCTCCTAACACACTAACCCTCCCATTCTCCCCAACTCTCCTCCTATGTACATCCTAACTCGTCTATCGCCCTGTGTAACCCCATGCGCTATAGTGGCAGTGGAATGCCTTGCTTGGGGTGACATGATTAATATATATATATATATATATATATATATATATATATATATATATACTACAGACCATAATTATTAGAAAATGATGTATTTCATAATATTTTTTAGTATTTATTGCCAAGTGGATAATTCTAAATGAAAGTAGAATGGTTCTTTTGTTATTATTACTTGGCAGAATTTTACAAGGCAAGGAAGCAAAGATGAACTCGTCCGAATCACCCTAAATTTTCTTCATTCTTTCATTGATGAAACTGTTAATATAGGTAATTATTAAATATTTATAAATTCATTTGATGCACATATTATTGTGCTTTATGAACAAAAGAACCATTCTATTTTCATTTACAATTAATCACTTGGCAATAAATACTAAAAATAGTATGAAATACATCATTTTTTAAACACGGGAGTTGCCTAATAATTATGGCTGGTAGTGTATAATCATTCTATTTTCATTTACAATTATTCACTTTGCAATAAATACTAAAAAAATCCCATTTCCAACTTTTATATTCAGTCATTAAGTTCCATACGTGTTACACGTATGAGCGATCATATCTTGAAAGAGACATGACTAACTTCGTTGCCATAGTAAACTGGTTGCCAATCAAGGCTGTAGAACCCAATGTATTCTGCTATTTAACCCAGAAACGATATATTAATACCTTTATAACAAAGTATTTGTGCGTAAGTGAATGCAACGAATTCAACTCGAATTTAAACTCGGTTCTCCAATTTCTCATTCCTAGACAATCACTCCTACCTCCCATTAGCATGGATCAGTCTAGTCTCCCTGAAAGTGTTTTACTTTCAGGGAGACTAGACAGCGCCTCCTCGGATTAAACCTCACAACAGACCTCAAGTGAAATGACTATATCGAATCCATAGCTAAATCCGCTGCTAAGAAGGTCGGTTCTCTGTAGGGCCAGGAAGTTTTCCCGTCTGAAACAATCCTGCACATATATAAATCTACCATCCACCCGTGCAATGAATACTGCTACAATATCTGGTCGGGTGCTCCTGCTATCCATCTAGGGGTCCTTGACAAAATCCAACGGAGAATCTGTAATGTGATTGATCCCGACTTGGCAGCTCAGATACAGTCACTTTCTCACCGGCACAATGTGGCTTCCCTGTGTCTCTGCTACAAATACTTTCACGGCTTCTGCTTCGATGAACTTAGCTCACTGGCGCCCCTTATATATGAATTTACTCGAGCCACAAGATTAGCAATTAGGTCCCACCCTTTTACTGTAAAACCAATAAAATGTAAACACAACTTCTACTCCAATAGCTTCTTTTCTCGCACTTCCCGCCTGTGGAATTCACTTCCATTTACTTGCTTCCCCGACAGCTACAATCTTCAAGAATTTAAAAGTAAAGTCAATAGTCATCTCCTATCTCACTAACTTGCATCCTCTCTCTCCGCCCATTCCACTCTCATCAGTATTCTCATCCTTCTCTTACCCACTTACTGACACCCGTTATAACCTGTCACTCTTTCTCATAATTTTCCTCCTATGTAACCCCCTGCAAAACAGTGGCCGTAAAATGCCTTGCCTGGGGTGATATGATTCTAAAAAAACATATTCACTTTACCACAACGCACATCCGTTAATCACGGCACCACACCACCTGAAACAAAAGGTTAGGAAAGAAATGCTCGTCAATACTAAAAAGGGCGAGAACAGTGAGGGCACTTGAGAAACATATTTCACGACAAACAGTTTTAAAAGAAAGATCTTATGAATTTCAACAGACTATAACGCAAACTGTTTGATTAATGGAGGCTAAATATTTACTTATAAAGTTATGGCTAATATCCACCCGAAGGCAGATTACCATTAGAGATGGGAGAACGAAAAACTAAATATGTTAGGTAATAGCCCACCCGGCATCACTTTGATGGCGGGTATGACACAAGACAGTTCTTAATTGTGCGCCCAGAGCGTACACATAGCCTAATTTAAAAAAAAACATTGCTCAATCCCCACTGGCATCAATATTCAACCGGGTATTCTTTAATGCAGTGTGGGAGGTACTGCTGTGTGTTTGAAATCTCCAGTATCAAGTATTACATTTATTTCTCGTGTTCTGTCCGAAGATGGAAACACAAGTGAAACATAAAAAGGTAGTCTGTCCACCCGAAGGCAGATACTACCCTTTGATCGCAGCCCAATAACCGGGAATTGAAGAAAATAATACCTGAAGAAGCACCGGCTGCTCGGTCACTGAATGCTTCCTGATTCTTTATAAGAAAATGGTTAAGAAATGAAGGTAAACAGATACTAACAAATACTAATTGGAATCCAGGGCAGTGGTCGGGGAGTGAAAAAAAAACGTAACTTGATTAGCACTGGTTGGTTGGTCAATGGATGCCGAATATTTATCTATATATATAAAAGGCAAGATGTTTGTGTGTGTCTGTCTGCCGCAGTAGGTTGCCATTGCTTTCTACGGTAGACTGGTTGCCAGCCACGGCTATAGAATCCAATCTGTCCTATTATCTAACCCATAACTGGAGGAAAGAGACGGATTAACCCTCTAGGGCCATTCGTATCATATTTGATACAGTATTTCCCAATAAGGAAACATTTGGTATTCATTGACTGAGCAGTCAGTACTGCTTTCATTTGAAATTTATAAAATATTTCTCTTAAAAATTTTTTCAGGAAAATATTTCTTTCAAGGCTTGTTTTCATACTGTATCAAATATGATACGAATGGCCCTAGAGGGTTAAGGCTTATACTGGGCATAAAGTGGGTGATCGGTTTTCTATTGTTATGAAGTAATAAACTGATCCCCCACTAATTACTACTTATTAATATAATATGATACGAATGGCCCTAGAGGGTTAAGGCTTATACTGGGCATAAAGTGGGTGATCGGTTTTCTATTGTCATGAAGTAATAAACTGATCCCCCACTAATTACTACTTATTAATATAATATGATACGAATGGCCCTAGAGGGTTAATACATTTGCCAAAGGTATTTGTGTGTAAGTAAATGCAAGAAATTCAACTGGAGTTCGAACTCGGCAACCCGATTTGTCGTTCCGAGTCGATATTCACTGCACCACAACGCACAGCCATTAGTGCTTGACCCAAAACGAAAGAAATACACAGCTCAGTACGTGATGGAGTTGTCAGAAAAAGGAGGGCAATAATATCTATATCTATATCTATCTATCTATCTATCTATCTATCTATCTATCTATCTATCTATCTATATATATATATATATATATATATATAAAACGTAAGATGTTTGTGTGTGTGTGTGTGTGTGTGTGTGTGTGTGTGTGTGTGTGTGTGTGTCTTTCTGTCTGTATGTATGTCCTTTATATAAATCCACAATCCTTATCCAATTCTCACGAAGCTTCACACAAATATTCTTTAGGATTCCGGTCAGGCCATGGGCTACTTTTTTATTCCGATTTCCCCCCGATATCGAAAATCAGTACCCCGATATCCGATCAGGTCTGATCAAGATCAGGATTTCAGCCCTTTTATCGTGGTTCTTGCTGCAGAATTTGCTCTAACTTGGTAAAATTCTTTTTAGTCTCAAACATTAGTGAGATCTTCTCAAACGACTCATTTTCCCCGATATCGGAAATCGATACCCCGATATTCTAGTGAATCTGATCAAAAACCGATATTCAACCATCAATGTGGCTCATTTTCTCTAACTTTACTCCCGATAGGTACGATAAGTTTTCATGGGATTACTTAGGTTAGTTTATCCTTGGATGACTTATTTGGCTCTGATATTGGAAATCGATACTCCTATATGCGATCGGGTCTGATCAAAATGAGATTTGCAGTCCTTTTATTTTGGTTTTGGCTTCAGATTCTGCTCTAAGTAGGTATAATTGTAGTTCTTAGTCTTAATCATGATATCATTTACTTACAGAACTTATTTAGCCTTCAAAATTCAGTTTGCGACCGAAAACTTATTTGACATCGATACCGGAAATCAAAATTTGATTTACATCCATTCATTTTTCTTTCAGTCTACGGTTTCGCTTTGACTGGAAACAACTATTGCTTTTTAGTCTTTCGTGCCAACGTCCAAAGAGTCTGAGCTCCTGGACCATGGATTAATTTTAATGCTTTCAGTACACCCGAGTAACGCCGGACTATACTGCTAGTATATATATTAGGTGCAATTGGTAAATTGTCGCAATTATTTTATTATTTCAAATATTCTTTAGGCTGAGTCTGAGCACCAGGACCATGGATTAGTTTTAAAGCTTTCAGTACACCCGAGCAACGCCGGGCTATACTGCTAGTTTGTAATTAAATGGTTAATTTCCCCATTTCAATTTGTTTATTTTTTATCCTTTTATTAACTAAGTTTCCCTTTTTTCTTGATCTTTTTCCAGATACATGACTGAATTCAAATTTATTTCTTTAATTTTTTTTTAATCCTGTTGAGAATATCTTCATGGTAATTGGGGGAGTCCGGAGGGTAAGATTTTAGAAAACAATTTTTTTTCTTTGCTTTTATTTCCACGTCGCGTTCTTGAACCGTGTTTATTTTCGGTTTTCATTCATGGTGGCTTAACACACACAAATCCCATTTACTTGAAAAAGAAATATTATAGTTCATTTTATACCTCAGAGTAGTTTCTTTTTAATCAGAACGGCTCGAAAATCTTTTATTAAAATCTCAACTCAAGTGCGTTTAACAACCTGGCTCAATGAAGGTTCAAATTAAACGAAACAAAAGTTAATTTAAATTTTTTTTTAAAACAATCACTTTTCAGAAAAATGTCATAAAATCTTATAAGGCTATTTAACAAAAATGATTTTTGTGTCAGAGTTTAAATCTCAGAATTAAAATCATTAAACCGAAACAAAAAAAAAAAAGACAAGGCAATCATTTCACCCTTCTAGAGACATCATTAAATGATGGCTAGAAGACAATAAATATTGAGAATAGTCGCCATTCTGACCATGTTATCGAGTAGAATTTTCATCAATTCATTTATACTGCCTTTACACAACACAGTCTGATGTTCCTGTTTTCTTAAATACAGAACTCTTCTTCTTCTATGAGCCCTGTCCCTTCAGGACGTAGGCGATCATGGATTTCCACGTCTCCTTATCCATGGTGGCTCTTAGCACGTCTTCTACTGTTACACTATGCAACCCTCGTTCCATCATCCACCTGATTAGGTCCTTCAAATATGTTATCTGCTGCTTTCCCCTGTCTCGTTTTCCCGCTGTTAGTATCAAGTTCTCCAAACCCTGCTTCCTCATTGCGTGTCCCAGGAACGTCAGCTGTCTCTTCCTGATGTTCATTATTGATTTCCGTTTCGCTTCCATCATTTCTAGGACCTCATCATTGCTCACATGCTCGATCCATGATATTCGCAGCATCTTTCTGTAGAACCACATTTCAGTTGCTTCAAGTTTTTCCTTCATCTTTGATTATATTGTCCAACATTCACTGCCATATTGAAGAACTGACAACACATAGCAATCCAGTACTCTCTTCTGTTTTTCTAGCAAAATTGTCCTGTTTCTTAATACTTTCTATATAACTAAAAATAATTTAAACAAAGTAGTTGAAACTTTTCCTTTCTGATGATACATTAAAACAACATTTGACCAAAACTATATTGTTTAATAAGGCAATTATGAGATAACCTTGCTACACGAAATTAAGTGGGTCCTGGGTTTGACGATAAACTACATCCGGCAGCATGACCACTGACTGGGAGATTTTGAGAAACGTGGAACAACCTCTTAATTGCTGTTATTTCCAGTTCCACCCAGTGTATCACCTATGTAAGGGTCCCAGCTATGTGCAAATAGTCGCTCGCAAAGTAGGGTCAAAACGCTATGAAACTATGTAAAAAAATTCAGCAATACTTTTTTGGAGAAGAAAGTACTACCAGGGATACATTTTGAAAAAAAAAATTACTCTTTTTGAAGGAAAGAAATCTCTCAACGAAACCCCTCTTTACAAAAAATATATCGATGAAACCTGTTCTAGAAACTGATTTCTTATAATGTATATATATTCTATTCATACAAATCTATCCTAAAAATCTTGTCGGCATTAAATAACCAGTTGAGGTTGATATACCGTAAAACAAAATAAACTCAATTCTCAGTAACAATTCAGTCAGTTAAGTGCAGTACGTGATACACGCTTTGGGTGATCATGTCCTGAAAGAGACATGACTGACTGGGCAGAAGATTATCCCGCAGCAGATTGCCATTTCTTTCTGCGGTAGACTGGTTGCCAACCAAGGCTATAGAACCCAATCTCTCCTGCTATTTGACTCATAGCTAGAGGGAGAAGATATGTATGATATTAAACGGTAATTAGTGGGGGATCAGTTTATTACTTCTTAGCAATAGAAAACTGATCCCCCACTTTATAACCAGTAGACGCCTTAATCATGTTTCCAGCTATTATATTCAGTCAGTCAGTTAAGTGCCATACGTGATACACGCTTTGGGCGATCATGTCTCGAAAGAGACATGGCTGACTGGGAAGAAGATTATCCCGCAGCAGGTTGCCATTGCTTTCTGCGGTAGACTGGTTGCCGACCAAGGCTATAGAACCCAATATGTCCTGCTATTTAACCCATAACTGGAAGGAAGAGACGGATTAATACCCTTCGCAAGGGTATTCGTGCGTAAGTGAATGCAAGGAATTCAACTGGAATTCGAACGTGGTTCCCGGATTTGTCGTTCCGAGTCGATATCCACTGCAAGACAATGCACATACTAGCTTGTAAATCTTGTACCGTCTTTTAGAACCGTTATTACAGTTCAAGCATTCAAAATGCTTAGGGTATGTTTACAACTGTAGTTCCAGCGTTTTCGACCTATGAAGATCGGTAAATCTCATCGGAGGTTGGCGCAGGCAGTGTCAGCAGCTGAAAGTTACTACAAAGCCTCTCACACTTTTTAAATCATCAACGCCCTACAATCATCAGCAACAGTTTAAACTTACGGGCTCAAAACCTCAATTTCTGTAGTTTTTATGTTAGCAACAAAACAATTCGTGGAACAAAGCCGGTCCTGTCTGTTGGTGGCTAAAGTTACGCCAACATGTCCGCGTGAACATCGTCAGAAAAGGAACAACGTCTTTATTTTACTGATGTCTAAAGTTTTGAGTCGATTGCATATCGACTATATTTCTACTATTCTATTCTTATACAAAGCAAACTAATGTTTCGAAGTGAGAGCAAGTCAAATCCACGTCTATCTTTGAGACTCAGGTGCAAACCAAAACCTATATCTACTCGTTAGACTCGTACAAACCAATACCTATGTCTATTCGTTAGACTCTAGTGCAAACAAAGATTTATGTCTGCACATTAGACTCTAGTGAAAACCTAGAGCTATGTCTGGTGCAAACCAATACCTATGTCTATTCGTTAGACTCTGGTGCAAACCAACACTTATGTCTTTTCGTTAGACTCTGGTGCAAACGAAGACATGTCTACTCGTTAGACTCTGGTGCAAACCTAGACGAGACAGCAGAGTCTAACGAGTAGACATACTCGTTAGACTCTGCTGCAAACAAAGACCTATGTCTACTTGTTAGACTATGGTGCAAAACAATACCTATGTCTATTCGTTAGATTCTGGTGCCAACCTAGACTATGTCTACTCGCTAGACACTGGTACAAACAAAGACCTATGTCTGCTTGTTAGACTCTGGTGTAAATTAACACTTATGTCTATTCGTTAGACTCTGGTGCAAACGAAGACCTATGTTTGCTCGTTAGACTCTGGTGTAAACGAAGACGTATGTCTGCTCGTTAGACTCTGGTGCAAACCAAGACTTATGTCTACTCGTTAGACTCTGGTGCAAAGCAAGATCAATATCTCTCGTGTTAGACGCTCGTGCAAACCAAGACAACGCATCACTCAATAAATCCGTGCCTAACTAATAAAGCTACAACTTTTAGGCAAAGTTTTTATTTATTTTACAACATAGTCTCCTTCTAGAGTGATACTCTGATTCGAACGCTTCTCTAACAATTCCATGTCTTTTTTGTAGAACGATTTGTCTTTAGCCTCAAAATACGTTATAGTTTCCGATATCACTCCTTCATCGGAGCCCAGTCTTTTCCCCTGGAGCATTCTTTTGAGGTTTGCAAACTGCCAATAGTCGCTGGCAGCAAGATCTAAAGAACAGGATGGATTCGGAAGCAATTCAAAGTGCAATTTACGTGGTTTTGCCATTGTTACGATTGACTTGTGACACGGTTGTTGTCTTCGTCTTTTTCGTCCTCATTTGTAGCTGGTTTTTGGAGATTTCTTCCTTAAAAACGCACCAATAATGCTGTATTATATTCCTTTTTGTTAGTTCTTTTTTGTCAAGCTAATCAATGAACAAAATACCTTGCGCATCCCAAAATACGGAGGCCGAAACCTTGCTTGTTGATTTTTGCGGCTTGGTCGTTTTAGAAGGCTTTCACCTACAGATGACTGCCGATTTGACTCCGGAGTGAAGTGCTTCATTCTTTGTCACATATTTACGCAAAAAGAGCCTCTTGTTGCGTTGAAACAGTTGCAGACAACGCTCTGAATCGTCGCTGCCTTGCTGTTTTTATCGAATGTGAGCAAACGCGGCACCCATTTTAAACACAGCTTTCTCATTGATAAATTTTCAGCGAAATGGTGAATTCATTACCTTCTGATATATTCAACTCCTCTGCTGTCTGCTGCAACTTCAATTTACAATCGGCCAAAACGACTTTTTTTTTTAATCGTATCATCCCGAGCAAGGCGGTAACGCCACTGATGTGCAGGGGGCTACGTAATAGTGAAAAGATTGGAAAAGAGAAAGCCGGAAACCACATCCTAAACAGGGAACAAGGGATGAGCCTCTTAACCTGTTCAATAGACGTGGGTGGAGTGTGAACCGGGCGATAGCTTAGTCTATCTACTCCAATTGGAAAAAAAAAAAGGAAAAGGAGTGAAAAGATTGGAAAAGAGAAAGCCAGAAACCACATCCTAAACAGGGAACAAGGGATGAGCCTCTACACCTGTTCAATAGACGTGGGTGGAGTGTGAACCGGGCGATAGATAGATCTATCTACTCCAATTGGAAAAAGAAACGAAAAGGAGTGAAAAGATTGAAAAAGAGAAAGCCGAAAACCACATCCTAAACAGGGAACAAGGGATGAGCCTCTACACCTGTTCAATAGACGTGGGTGGAGTGTGAACCGGGCGATAGATAGATCAATCTACTCCAATTGGAAAAAAAAAGGAAAAGGAGTGAAAAGATTGGAAAAGAGAAAGCCGGAAACCACATCCTAAACAGGGAACAAGGGATGAGTCTCTACACCTGTTCAATAGACGTGGGTGGAGTGTGAACCGGGCGATAAAGACTGTGGATATTTTGGTGTTTTTCGGAACAAGTGCCAATTTTGGGCGACCTGCGCGTTCAGCAACATTTGTGTATGTACAGCAACGTTTAAAGTCAGCATACCACCTCTTAACCGTTGTTTCCGACGGAGCAGAGTCCGAATAACACTTATCAAGCCATTGCTTTGCTTGCGCAGTATTTTCATATCAGAAAGCAATGCTTTATTAACGTACGAAATTCAGATTGTTCCATTGTTTCAAAGATTTGAAACAATAGCATCACTTAATTGTAATTTGTAAACTAACGATCCTTACATTTTAGACACTCCTGCAAACTGGGCTTATGTTTACCTTTGAAACTCTTGTACAAATTAGATCTCCGTTTATATTTTAGTCTCTCCTGCAAAGAAAACTATATCGATCTTTTGTTACCATTCAAATCTGATATATATATTTTTTTTTTTAGTTTTCGTACAAACCAAGACCCAAGACCTACGTCTATCTTTCTAACTCAAATTTAATATAGCTACCTATCTATTCAGTCAGTTAAGTGCCATACATGATACACGCTTAGGCGATCATGACTCGAAAGAGACATGACTGACTGGGCAGAAGATTATCCCGCAGTAGGTTGCCATTGCTTTCTGCGGTAGACTGGTTGCCGACCAAGGCTATAGAACCCAATCTGTCCTGCTATTTAACCCATAACTGGAAGGAAGAGACGGATTAATACCTCTCCCAAGGGTATTTGCGCGTAAGTGAATGCAATGAATTCGGCTGGGATTCGAACTCGAATTATCTATTACTTAATCCAAACTCTCAGAATTTGGAACTGAAGGATCTGGAATTTATCGATATGCTGTAAATGAAAGCAAAACAAATCAAACGTTATAGAGTTTTACGTAATCCAACAGATGTCATAAAAAAATCCCAGTTTTTAAAAACACAGCCATTTTCTTCCGAAATTTGAATTTCGAGCGGCCTTTTTCTCTATGCGCTGACGAAGGTGTACATCATATTAAGCTGTTTTGGAAGATAATCTCGATTGATTAAGCCACACCAATGGATGCTTTATAAAACTGTCAAAATACGCGCAACGAAAGTCGGACGCTGACTTTGTTATTCAAACAAAATACTGCTGTAGATTAACACGTCTACTTCATGTCTGACTGACATTTATCCGATTTACATTACAGATTTTATTACAATATAAAATCCGTACAAAGAAATGTGCTGGATATAGTTAGATAAAGGATTAAGACTTTATAAACTCAAAATGTTGGTATAAATAACAGAAGGCCAGCCAGGGGAACAAAAAAAAAAACGAACGAAAAAAATTTTTTTAAAAAATCGTAAAAGAAACATAAACGGGGGGGGGGGGGAGTATCAGATTCTCCAAGCGCTCATTTTTTTATTATATATCCCAGGAACTTTAGCTATTTATTCCAGATGTTAAGTATTAGTTTCCTTTTCTGCCATCCACTGGCTCAAACCCCTCAAGTATGTTACGGGTTCATCGCTCCTGTCTCACTTTCTGTCTATCTGACTTGTGAGTATCAAATTCTCCAAGTCCTCCTACCTTATTATATTATATGTCCCAGGAACTTTAGCTATTTATTCCAGATGTTAAGTATTAGTTTCCTTTTCGTTTCCATCTTCTCTAAAACCTCATCGTTGCTCACATGCACGGTCTTTGGTATTCTCATCATCCTTCTGCAGAACCACATTCCGGTTGCTTTAGTTCTTCTCTTCATGTTTGGTGTGATTGTCCAGCACTCTGAATTCTAGTGAGAAATATACTACTCTCATAAAAACGCTTGTCCCATTTACTTAGAACAATTACGCGTCTTCTGTGTAATGTGTCCCTTCAAAATGTAGGCGATCATAGCCTTCCCCATCTTGCTATCCCAAGTGGCTCTTAACACGCTTTCTCTTGATACCACACCTAATCCTCGCTCTACTACCCATTTTCTCAAACCCATCGAGTATGTTACGCGTTGTTAAAGGTTTTTTCAATAATTGTTTAAAATCAATATGGTCTGACTATTATTGTTAGTTTAAATTCTACTAATAGAATAAAAATGGGGGTAATATTATATTAGATTGGGTCTAAAACTCTAATTTTGACAAATAGTATACACACGCACACACACACACACACACACACACACACACACACACACACACATATATATATATAAGAAAAATTGACACAAAAGGAGAAGAAATATATGAGATAGAAAAATTGTTTTAGGAAAGTCTAAACATATAGAAGTTAATTGTAATGTAGATCATAAATTTTAATGTAACTATCGCCCGGTTCACACTCCATTCACGTCTATTGAACAGGTGTAGAGGCTCATCCCTTGTTCCCTGTTTAGGATGTGGTTTCCGGCTTTTTCTCTTCTAATCTATTCACTCTTACGTAGCCCCCTGTACATCAGTGGCATTACAACCTTGCTCGGGGTGATATGATTAAAAAAAAAATTCTTCTTCTTTTTCTTCTATGTGCTCTGTCCCTTCAGGACGTAGGCGATCATGGTTCTCCACGTCTCCCTATCCCTTGTGGCTCTTAGTATGTTTGCTCCTGTTACACCTCGCAACCCTCGTTCTGTCATCCATTTGATCAGGCCCTGCAAATATGTTATCCGCTGCCTTCCTCAGTCTCTTTTTCCTCCTATCTGGCCAGTCAGTATCAGGTTCTCCAAGCCCTCTTTCCTTATTGCATGTCCTAGAAACTTCAGTTGTCTCTTAGGCCATCTTTATTTCCCTCAGCTCTCCAGTTAGAGTTTTTTCAGTTCTTTCTTTGTTAGGTTTCTCTTTTTTAATACTTCGCTCAGATTTTGAAAGCCATTTTGAACGCCGATTTTTAAATTCAGCAGGACGTCCCTCGGAAGTTGTTTGTTTGGTGCAACACATTATTCCTATCACTAACTGGGAATGTTGTGAAACTCAGTCAGTTAAGTGCCATGCGTGATACACGCTTGGGCGATCATGTCTCGAAAGAGACATGACTGACTGGGCAGAAGATTATCCCGCAGTAGGTTGCCATTGCTTTCTGCGGTAGACTGGTTTCCGACCAAGGCTATAGAACCCAATCTGTCCTATTATTTAACACATAACTGGAAGGAAGAGACGGACTAATACCTTTCCCAAGGGTATTTGCGCGTAAGTGAATACAATGGATTCAGCTGGAATTCGAACTCGGCTCCCCGATTTCTCGTTCCGAGCTGATATCAGCTGTACCACAACTCACATCCTCTTGTGAAAGACTAGAGTAATATTGTTGAATAACTTTTAAAAAATGTTCTATATTTATTACGTTGCTTCATGATTAAATTGACTTTACATTTTCGCGCGCATGCGCGCTTTTGCAACTTCGAGCAAAATCTTTCAATTGAACACAATCGGAATATTTCACTGTAAATTCCCGAAAGCGAGAGAAGTTAAAGTTAAAACAATATTGATTTTCATAAAGTAGAAATATAATATATTTATCTTTTTGCTGATTTATCTTAATTTTCCTGTAAAAATATTTGCATATTTTTTTCTTTTTACAATTTTGAGCTAATTTTTTTTATTATTTAAAGCTTTTATTAAAACTGTTCAACGACGCGTTTGAAGACACGGATGTTTCGATTTTATTCTGTATTGATGAACTGAATAAGAGAATGGTTGCACTTCTCAATGATTCAGAACAAAAGACCTCAGTATTCAAGATGACATCAACCTTTTCGCCGCCACTGTCCCCTGGGATTTCCTGTGCTTTTCATTAATAGGTACCTTCCTTCCGCAAAAGAAAAAAATCTAGACGAACAGAAAGAGTTAAATAAACAGGATGGAAAGGGTAATAAAAAATGTCATGGCTAAAATACAAGGAAACATATCAAGACAAAAGACAGACGAAACTAGAAGTATCTGGAGAAAAACATTATGATCATTAACAAGCAATCGATTATTACAATATGCTACAATATTCTGTAGGTTAAAACGAAATGTAAAACAAAAATAAATGTCTATAATTTCACAAAACGAATAATTTCCCATCGGTTTTACTAAATGTGTTGAACAGTTATAACGACAATAAAAAGTATATATATATATATATTAACTATAGCAACAACAATACTAATAGAAAAACTAGTATTAATCAAGCTATAATTTAAATCGTCTTGTACAACCCACCGAGAACAAACTCGGAGGGAAAATAAGGGGAAGCAAAAAAAGAAACAAACGAAGTACATGAACAAAAAGTCAAGCACTCGTAAGAAAGCAAAAAAGACCAAGACGAAAACCCTAGCACTAAAGCGCTCAATACAAAAGAAGAGCAAACAAAGACAGAAAACCTAAGAAAGAGCCAACGACCGACCACGGTTTCGCCTAACGGCTCGTCAGAGAAATTGGCTCCATTTTCCCTAACGAGCCGTTAGGCGAAACCGTGGTGTCGGTCGTTGGCTCTTGCTTAGATTTTCTGTCTCTCTCTCTCTCTCTCTCTCTCTATATATATATATATATATATATATATATATAGTCATCCGTAGACAGATCGTGTATATTATCATTATACACGATCAATCTTCTAATTCTGAATGGACGATGCGTAGATGCTAGAGTAGCTACTGTTTTTCAAAGTCTACTATTCTTCCAGAGTGTTCAATCAGGGTGTGAGAGCGTAAATAGTCATCCGCAGACAGATCTGTTTCGCTGTATCACAGCCCATCAGTACTGTTAGACAGCCGATTGCTTTTTACCCAGGATTGAAATCCGACCGAATTGGCGTCAGTTGGCGATTCTACCTCTGAGCTACGGGCGCTCGGTAGAAGAAGGCAGACTTTTAGCGTGTATATTATCATTATACACGCCCAATAGCCGAGAGTGTTCTTATTCATTATTGAATGAACGATATATATATATATATATATATATATATATATTCTAAACATATTCTATTAAATATAAGAGACAATGAATGTCTATTATGTTTAATCATGAGCCGTTCTAAACGTCGTATTTAGAACGGCTCATGATTAAACATAATAGACATTCATTGTCTCTTATATTTAATAGAATATGCTTAGAAAATTACTTGCTGCCTCGATATACTATATATATATATATATATATATATATATATATATATATATATATATACGAAAAAAGTTATATATATATATATATGCAGGTTTCATTAAAAATGATAGACAAGGTATTATAGTCAAGTTTTTATGTAATTTTTCATGTAATCTTATGATTTGTTTTTTTTTTTTTTTAAGACATGAATTATATACAAATTATCCAGTGACTTTCTCACTGGCGGGATGTGACTTCCCTCTGTTTTACAAATATTTTCACGGTTCTGCTCCGACGAACTTAAATCACAATCGCCCCCCGCCACTAGAATTTACTCGTCCAACCAGACTGGCAACTAGGTCTCACACACTTACAGTTAGATCGGCCAAATGCAGCCGCCATTTCTACTCCATCAGCTTCTTTTCCCGCACTTCCCGCCTGTGGAACTCCCTTCCGAATCCTTGCTTCCTGACAACTACAATCTCCAGGTATTTAATTGCAAGATTATTACCCATCTCCTAACCACTTGACTCCAGTTTTTTCTACATCACACTGTGTATCTTGTTCTATCTTCTTTTTCTTACCCTCTGCCTTAGCAACTGTTTTCACAATAGTGTTTCCGTCCTTCTCTTGCTCCTTCTCTGACACCCACTGCAGCTGAACCGTCTTTTTCTTCACTCTCTTCTTGCCTAAATGTTTACTCTTATGTAGCCCCCTCCGCATCAGTGGCGGTACCGCCTTGCTTGGAGTAAAACGATTAAAAAATGTTTTGTGTATCCGAGAGATTTTTTTAGCTATACTTTTTATATTTTTATATTTTATATTTTATATTTTTATATTTTATATTTTATATTTTATATTTGCTTTTATATTTTATATTTTATATTATATTTTATATTTTATATTTTATATTTTTATATTTTTTAGCTATACTTTTATGTATGTTATTTTACGTATAGGAGAATGTATGTAGTGTTATATAATTTTAGTAGTGTGTATATGTTATGTTACGAACACTGTAAGCACGTTGTTAGTGTGTTTGTGGTTGATATTATTGAGTGTTGGGTTTTTCTTTTTTATCTATAATGCTTTCATTAATACTACACATTTTTTTCACGTGAATGATGTTATGATATCCGTTTTGTTGACAATGCAAATATCATATCATCCTCCACATGCAAAAAAGACTAAGGTTATCCTCACGAAGCTTTGAAGTCGGTATGAACCTGCTCAGTTAAAGTGATAAAATCAACCGTTTTCATATATCTTGTACCTAGTGGAGGATCCACCCATACGGAACTGACCTCTGTTCTAGTCGTTTTGGCAGCCTGATTATTCAGCAGATATACAAAGATAGAAAGGGGCGTAAGACAAGGATGTGTCTTTTCACCGGATCTATTCAACTTGTAAAAGCATTCGACAAAATACGCCACAAAGAATTGATGGAGATGCTTGGCAGCCTCGACATATTTGGGAAAGACATAAGAGTAATCAAGAATCTCTACTGGCAGCAAACCATCTGCATACGGACAGGTAACCAATTCAGAAGATATACAAAGATAGAAAGGGTCGTAAGGCAAGGATGTGTCTTTTTACCGGATCGATTCAACTTGTACAGCGAGACTATTCTGAAAACCCTAGATGTTATGCCTAGATGTTAAAAAAGGATTTGTCAAGTGATCAAGTGGTCTAAGACGCAGCAGATCAATTGGTGGCTTCCACTATGTAGATAGGGGTCGTTGGTTCGAATCCTGCCGAATGACGCACATTTTCGTACAATTTTTATCGTAAATAATCAGTCCAGGTAGAAATAAATATATAATGCTGTTTGATTCAAACTGAATATCTACTCAAATACGAGTATCGATTAAAAATAATGTTCACAATTTGAAAAACGTAAGGTACGCAGTGCTGGTAACAGAAACAGAAAGGAAAGTACAAGACCTCCTACAGAAGGTAGCAGAAGAGAGTGACAACAAAGGACTACAAATAAACTGCAAGAAAACTGAATACATGGTCATCAGCAAAAAGGGCAGCCCAAAATCCCAAATACAGGTGGGGGATACTAAAATCAAGCAGGTACAAAAATGTAAATACCTTGGAAGTGTTCGAAAAGAAAACGGAAAGTGCGACACAGAGATCCAAAGGTGAATTGGCATGGCGAAGGACGCGTTCCAGAAGCTGAGTAAAGTATTAAAAGATAGGAACATAAAGCTAGAAACAAAGAAGAGAGTACCGGATTGCTATGTGATGTCAGTTCTTCAATATGGCAGTGAATGCTGGACAAAAAACAAATTCCAATGAATCTTGATACTCGAAAAAAAAAGTATTACTAGACACAAAACTTATATAAAACAACAATAAATTATTGAAAAGAAAAAGGTATTATCAACAATAAATAAATAAAAAAAATTAGTTGGCAATAAATGACCTGCCGAGGTGTTGATATGCCGTAAAAAGAAAACAACCAACATCAGGCCTAAAATGAAGCACTAATACCATATTTAGACAGGAGCTACCTTGTCCTCACATTTCAGTCACGAAAGAATTCGAAAGCGTCTCCGATTCCTTTTGGGTGACAGATTATTCTCACCTTCCAACCTTTCTCTCTCAGACGCTATGTAGCAAAACTCTCATTGCTCTGTCGCTACTTCTATGGGAAGTGCTCGGACGACCTAAATTTCTTCGTTCTGACTGTTCTAAGCTCAACGGCTTGGGCCCACCATGCTACCCACATTGTAGCAAACTATCCTCATTCACTTCGTATTCCATTGGTGAGATTAAGTTCCACTCAAACATCTTCCCGACTGTAGCCGACTTCCCAGAGAATGTTTCCCGGTCACTATAATCTTAACCTGTTCAGGTATAAGGTTAGTCGTTATCTTCCCCACCTATCTGCATAACTAACACTCTCCTCCCTGCCTTGTACAGGGTGGATATATATATATATATATATATATATATATATATATATATCTGAGTGAGTATAGAATGAGGAGAGAAAAAAGAAAAATTTTTTCCGTCCAAAACATTAATTTAAAACAGTGCTCGATATATGGTGTATAGAGCAGTGAATATTTATTATAAATTATGTTTTAGAACATGTACATAATTTCTTCTATATATGTCCTCTTCCCTACAATCATATGGTTGTTTCAGTGTTTGGATTTAAACACTTCCTCAGGGGAAATAAAGGTTTGGAATCATTCTCTGTTTATATTTGGTTCGTTGTTGTCGTGGGGTTGGTTGGGGTTATTGGTAATTAAGTGAATGTCTCGTTTTGATCGTTAGACTTTTGAGGAATTTGGTGTGTAAGTGTGAAATTGTTGATTAATGGTATTATCTGTTGGAATGTATGTTTTATCTTTTTATCGGTTGGGTATATCTTTTGGTTAGGATTTCTAAGGGGGCGCTGTTGAGTGGTCATTTTTATGGTCGGCTATCATTTAATTGGTTGATGACCATTCACTTGAAACCTCTGAATATCGTTTCTTATGTCTTTGTCTGTGAGTGTATCAAATTTGATTCAAATCAAACCCCTCCTTCTATAACCTGATTTTTTCGATTATCGATTTTCGATATTTATCGGAAGTACCTCCACACAGAACCTAGCTAAGAACACTCGCAGATGTTTGTAGTGTAAATTTTCAATAAAATCGGTTCAGCCGTTTAGGAGTCTATAGATAACGGACACACACACACACACACACACACACACACACACACACACACACACACATAAACACAGAGATAACGTTCCATTTATAAATAAGTTTAGATTTATGTATACTGTTTTCACTGGTGTCAATTATTATTTGCTTGATAATTTGTTTTTTAATCATACCACCCCGAGCAAGGCGGTAACGCCACTGATGTGCAGGGGGCTACATAAGAGTAAAAGCACTAAATAGAAGAGAGTAAAGAGAAGGACAAACCATTTAGAAAGGAGCAAGAGAAGGGATAGGACACAGGTGTGATGACAGTTGCAGAGGTGGAGAGAAAGGAAAGGATATACAGGGTGGTGAGGAAAGAACTAGGGTCTAGTGGTTAAGAGATGAGTATTGACCTTGCATTTCAATTCCTGGAGGTTGTAGCCATCAGGAAAGCAAGAATAAGGAACTGAGTTCCACAGGCGGGAAGTGCAAGAAAAGAAGCTGAGGAGTACAATTGTCGTCTGCATTTGGTTAATCTCACTGTGAACGGGCGAGACCCAGTTGCCAGTCTGGTTGCACGAGTAAACACCTGTTGCAGAGGCACCAGTGACTTAAGTTCGTTAGAGCAGAAGCCATGAAAGAATTTACAGAACAGAGGGAAGCCACATCCCGTCGGTGGGAAAGTGGCTGTAGTCGAGTTTATTTGATGAGTATTTTCATCTAACATGGCTTGTCAAAGCAATATTTGCTCGGCATTTAATTTGGCACATATTATCATATTAATATTTGCTATGCATTTAATCTAATATAGACCGTCAAATTATATAGTTATGAGATACTGAATCTAACATAAATTATCATGTTAATATTCAATAGATTTTAATCTAGCATACACCATTTGGTTAATATTTAATAAGTTTCTATTAGCACTGATTTTTAATATAATATTTAATAATTTTGATTTCATATGGTTTCTGAATGTCGAATTAGTTCCTGGTTTTAACTGATTGTATATTGTTTGTTTTTACCTTTGTTTAGGTTAGAATATATATATACTTGGGTGCATGGTTTTTCTACGTATTAATGTACACTACCGGCCATAATTATTAGGCCACCAAAGTATTTTAAAAAATGATGTATTTCATACTATTTTTAGTATTTATTACCAAGTGAATAATTGCAAATGAAAATAGAATGGTTCTTTTGTTAATATTGCACAATAACATGTGCATCAAATGAATTTATAAATATTTAATAATTACCTATATTGCAGTTTCATCAATGAAAGAATGAAGAAAATTTAGGGTTATTCGGACGAGTTCATCTTTGCTTCCTTACCTTGCAAAATTTTGCAAAGTAATAATAACAAAAGAACCATTCTATTTTCATTTAGAATTATCCACTTAAGAATAGTATGAAATACATCATTTCTTTTTAAAAGAAACTGGGGTGGCCTAAAAATTATGGTCAGTATTGTGTGCATGTGGGTTTATGTACTAGTAGGCATATCGATATTTTGTTTCACATGCTAATGTGTATGTGTATGTATGTATATATACGTATATATATATATATATATATATATACGTGTGTGTGTATGTTTTATATCTAGGTTTATATTTCTATGTGTATATGTATTTGTGTATATATATGTTCGTTTGTCCATATATATATATATATATATATATATATATATATATATATTGTCTATGCACGTATATAAGTGGGCGTTTGCTTATATGCGAGTGTTCTTGTGCTTATTTGCTTGTATTTACGCCCAAAGTTACATATAAGTAGATTCATGTATATGTTTTTATTCTGTATATGATGCTTGTGGAGTATTAGTCGCGTACGTATTATGTTTTTTTGCGTGTGTATTTGCGTGCGTATATATTGAATTATATTTATTTGTTCATGCACTGAAATATGACTGTGTCTGTTTTGACCTTGTTTTTACCTAACAGATGTCATCTTACGAATTCTTTCTTGTATCCAATATTGTAGCCTTTACAGAACGTTTTCAAAACCTGGCTTTAAAATTTAACGGATAAATTGACAATTGACTCGTCAATAAAAATAAAAGATAAGAAAAATCTATCTATCTATCTATCTATCTATCTATCTATCTATCTATCTATCTATCTATCTATCTAGTGTGTTTGTCCATATCTATCTATCTATCTATCTATCTATCTATCTATCTATCTATCTATCTATCTATCTATCTATCTATCTATCTAAGTGTGTTTGTCCATATCTATCTATCTATCTATCTATCTATCTATCTATCTATCTATCTATCTATCTATCTATCTATATATATATATATATATATATTATAATACTTTAATCCTAGACTGAAAAGTAGGAAGGAAAATCCCAAGATCCTGATCCTAATTAATATTAAAAAAATTTAATATCAAAAAATGATACAGGAGGAGAGCTCAATGTAATTAAAATTACAGAGCTAATATAAAATAAAATAAATTTTCAATATTAAAAAATGTTGAATGAACATTTCGACATAAAATCCCTAAGAGAGATTTTACATTTCCTCAGCAAATGTCCTTCTTTCAAAATGGAAACAAAAATAAAAATAAAAAGAGAAAAAGATAAAAATAAAAAAATAAAAAAATAAATAAAAAATAAAATAAAAAATTACGGAAGTAAATCATGTCTAATTTTAGATTTTAACTTTTAGATAGAGTGAAGAAATGGAAAATTTGGGTTCGTCTAGTTTACAAAAGAAGTGGTTAGGAGTGGTGGTAAAATGAGAATAGGGTTAAACAAAACAGAAAGGGGAGTGGGAGTAAAGAAAAATGAATAAAAAATAATAAAGACAAAGAAAAAGTTTCATATTAGAAACGTTCGATACGTGTCAAACAAAAATAACCTTATACATGGGTTAAAGTATTAGAAAACAGAGACTTTTTAGAAAAAGCAAATTTAGGGGAAAAATAGTCAGTTAAGTGCCATATGTGATACATGCTTGGGCGATCATGTCTCGAAATAGACATGACTGACTGGGCAGAAGATTATCCCGCAGTAGGTTGCCATTGCTTTTTGCGGTAGACTGGTTGCCGACCAAGGCTATAGAACCCAATCTGTCCTATTATTTGACCCATAACTGGAAGGAAGAGACGGATTAATACCTTTCCCAAGGGTATTTGCGCGTAAGTGAATACAATGGATTCAACTGGAATTCGAACTCGGCTCCTCGGTTTCTCGTTCCGCGCCAATATCCACTGTACCACAACGCACATAGTAGATAAAGAATTTAAAAAAAAAAATTAACTTAAGCATTTTATATATATATATATATATATTTTTTTTTTTTAAATATAAAACTTTAATTCAAAAGGAAAAGCAGGAAGGTAAATCTCAAAGACCCAATCGTAATTAATATTAATTACATTAATATTAAAACTGATCAAAGTGGAAGGTTCAATGTAATTAATATTTAAATTACAGAACCAATTATAAAATAAAATCAATTCCGATGTTCAAATCAGTTGTATGGCCATTTCTACATGAAATCCCTAAGAGAAATTTCACGGTCAACTTTGAAAAAACAGTAGCTACTCTAGCATCTACGTATCGCTCATTCAGTAATGAATTCGAGCACTCTAACTACTGGTGTATGATACATCATACGCTAAAAGTCTGCCTCCTTCTACCGACTGCTCATAGCTCTGAGGTAGAATCGCCGACTGACGCCAGTTCGGTCAGGTTTCAATCCTGGTTTAAAAGCAGGATGTCTAACCGTACTGATGAGCTGTGATATAGCGAAACAGATCTGTCTGCGGATGACAATATTTACGCTCTCACAACCTGATTGAGCACTCTGGAAGAATGGTAGACTTTGAAAAAGCAGTAGCTATTCTGGCGTGTACGCATCGCTCATTCAGTAAAATGAATGAGAGCACGCTAGCTATTAGGCGCGTATAATGATAATATATGCGCTAAAAGGTCTGCCTTCTTCCACCGAGCGCCCATAGCCCAGAGGTAGAATCGCCGACTGACGCCAATTCGGTCGAGTCTCAATCTTGGGTTAAAGCAATCGGATGTCTAACCCTATTGATGAGCTGTGATACAGCGAAACAGATCTGTCTGTGGATGACTATATATATATATATATATATATATATATATATATATATATATATGTGTGTGTTGGTGTGTGTGTGTGTGTGTGTGTGCGTGTGTGTGTTTGTGTGTGCATATATGTATCTGTACATATGATGTATGTTTGTATGTGTATATTTGTCTATTTGTCCATATGTGGATATATGTATATATGTGCGTCGATTTCTTTTCTTCGCTTCATATGTGAATATCTTTACAATAATCTAAATGTGATGTTTTGTTAATCTTAGAATTTAAAATTCGGAATTTTAATTCGCAATAATATATAGATATTTTTTAAAAATACATTTTAATATTTATTGAAGTGAAGGTAAAATTCGATCAATTCTGCTGATTTATTTTTTAATAAAATATTAACATTAATGCCCCAATAAATTATTTTTAGAGTCTGTTTTTATGTTCTTCAAATTAGAAATTACTTGTTTTTTGATCAGTCATCACTGACGACAATGTCTCCTTGATTAAGAGGGTTTGGCTAGTTTTGAACCTTTTAAAACTGTTCAAGTTGAAATCAACATCATCACTTGATAAAACAAACAAAATGGCTACTTTTGTTGTGATATTTTAACAAATTCATGTTTTAATATAGATATATATATATATAGATAGATAGATAGATAGATAGATAGATAGATAGATATAAACAAAGACTGAAATAGATAGATAGATAGATAGATAGATAGATAGATAGATAGATAGATAGTATAAACAAAGACTGAAATAGATAGATAGATAGATAGATAGATAGATAGATAGATAGATAGATAGATATAAACAAAGACTGAAATAGATAGATAGATAGATAGATAGATAGATAGATATAAACAAAGACTGAAATAGATAGATAGATAGATAGATAGATAGATAGAAACAAAGACTGAATTAGATAGATAGATAGATAGATAGATAGATAGAAACAAAGACTGAAATAGATAGATAGATAGATAGATAGATAGATAGATAGATAGATAGATAGAAAGAAAGAAAGCAAAGACTGAAATAGATAGATAGATAGATAGATGAAAGAAAGAAACAAAGACCAAAGACCGAAATAGATAGATAGATAGATAGATAGATAGATAGATAGATAGATAGATAGATAGAAAGAAAGAAGCAAAGACTGAAATAGATAGATAGATAGATAGATAGATAGATAGATAGATAGATAGATAGATAGATAGATAGATATGTATTTTCTTTTTCTAGTTTTGAATTTTGGGATTTTATAAAGATACTGACGGACAGGACTTAATCTTCAGAGTTTTAATTGCCGTGTAACGGGGAAGAGCTCTGGAAGAAAGGTTCATTATTACATCTCTATTCCTCGCGCTATGAGCATTAATATAGCCGTGATATAATAACAACGTAGACGGAACAAAATGGATGAAAGGAAAAAGAATAACCGATAAGTTTTGGTCATTGAGATACTTTTATGCTACCAAGACATACGCCAAATTATAAACACATACATACACGTGTCCCACACAAAGAATAATATATCACATATATCTACACGGCAAAACAGAGTGTAAAGAGGAAGGCAAAAAAGGGGTCTTACGTACGATATGGAGATATTCTGTAACTGGACATGCCTAATTAAAGCCTCCAGATTCAGACTACCGGGTTCATCTACTTTGATAGATAGATAGATAGATAGATAGATAGATAGATAGATAGATAGATAGATAGATAGATAGATAGGATGTATTCAACAAAGGGGAAACAGCGAGAATTGGGGACTGCGAGCCGGAGTTTCTAACTAACCCAAGATGGCGGATAACACCAGTAAATTCTCTGGGAAAATTAAAGAACAGAATCCTAGTTCGGTATTTCTGCTCAACTTTTTCAGTCTGTCTTATCTAACTGGTATGTAGATTTCCGCTTTTTATTTTAATTTTTAATTTTAGTTTTAATTTTTGACTTTGTAATTTTTGTCTTTAATTTGTCTGAATTTTTTAACAGGTGTTGTACTCTGCTATTGTAAATAAGATTTGCGTTTAAATCTCGTTTCGACGTAAATGGTGAAAGTTTTCATAGTGGCTTCACTGCTTGAAGGAATTCTTTAAGGGTAGGGCCGGTGTAGCATTGGTCATTACGAACCCCTCTTCGCAGCGGGCCTTCCTCTCTCTCTCTCTCTCTCTCTCTCTCTCTCTCTCTCTCTCTCTCTCTCTCTCTCTCTCTTCCGATTTTAACTAACCTAAGATGGCGGATAACACCAGTAAATTCTCTGGGAAAATTAAAGAAAGGAATCCTAGTTCGGTAATTCTACTCAACTTTTTCAGTCTGTCTTACCTAACTGGTATGTTGATTTCCGCTTTTTATCTTAATTTTTTATTTTAATTTTAATTTTTGACTGTGTAATTTTTGTCTTTAATTTGTCTGAATTTTTTAACAGGGGTAGTACTCTGCTATTGTAAATAAGATTTGCGTTCATATCTCGTTTCGACTTATACTAAGTTAAAACTTAATTTTTTTTCTTTATTATTGGAGTAGATAGTACCCACCATCACCTGGTTTTACACTCTACCCCCTTCTTTTGAACAGGAGTAGAGGTGATCGCCCTGTTTCCTGTTTAGGAAGGGGTTTCCGGTACATTTTCCTTCGACTTCGGGCGTGGTTTCCAATCTTCACACTTTCTTTTTTGTTTATTTTTTTTTCAATTGGAGTAGATAGACTAAACTATCGCCCGGTTCACACTCCACCCACGTCTATTGAACAGGTGTAGAGGCTCATCTCTTGTTCCCTGTTTAGGATGTGGTTTCCGGCTTTCTCTTTCCAATCTTTTCACTTTTCTTTTTTCTTTTTTTTTTTCAATTGGAGTAGGTAGACTGAACAATCGCCCGGTTCACACTCCACCCACGTCTATTGAACAGGTGTAGAGGCTCATCCCTTGTTCCCTGGTTAGGATGTGGTTTCCGACTTTCTCTCTTCCAATCTATTCTCTCTTACGTAGCCCCCTGCACACCAGTGACCTTACCGCCTTGCTTGGGGTGATGTGATTAAAAAATATATATCTGGGTAAAATATATTTTCCCGAAAGGAAACGGCGTTCCAGTCTTGTAAGCTGCAGCATTTGCTGAAGGAGACAGATTTAGTCTACCCCATTGGTCCATCTTAAAAAAGTAAGCCTTCAGTTTGGTTGCTGTCAACAAATTGAATGACTGATTGTTGTAACGAAATCTTCGTCGCCACGTTGTTGTGGCCTGTTTGGGACCGGAAGTGAGACACGGAAACAAGAAGGTGAGTTCAAAACAGTGAATTAGAATAAGAGAACATATATAAAAGCAGAGTGTTAGTAGTCAGCAGATAGAAGCGTAAGTTCGAACGGTATAGTCATGCTACGTCTAGACTGTCTCTAGACTGTCTCACAGCTGCGTCATCGGAAGTCACGCAGGTTATTATTTATTGACGGAGGAAGAGACCATTCCTATAGATAGGGCACCAGAACAATGGCCACTCTCGTCACTGCATGAAGTGACGTCGCGAAGCAGGCTAACAAGTGACCCATGTGACTCATGTTCACGAAAGGGAGATAATCACCTTTTGTAGCCATACTGCCATAAGGCGTTTACCTGGCTGTCCAGAGCTAGCACACATACAAACCATCATTCGATATTTTAACGCCACTTCAGATGTCAATGTATCACTTTTCCGTCCTCATGGCTTCTGCTCCATTGAACTTAAGTCACTGGTGTCTCTGCAACAGGTGTTTACTCGTGCAACCAAACTGGCAACTAGGTCTCATCCATTCACAGTTAGATCAGCAAAATGCAGACGACAATTCTACTCCTTCAGCTTCTTACCTCGCACTTCCCGCCAGTGGAACTCGCTTCCATATTCTTGCTTTCCTGACGGCTACAACCTCCAGGAATTTAAATGCAATGTCAATACCCATCTCTTAACCACTTGACTTCATTCTACACCACCCTGTATATCTTTTCCTTTCTCTCCAACTTTGCAACTGTCATCACACCTGTATTCCCATCCTTCTCTTGCTCCTTTCAAACTGGTTCGTCTTTCTCTTCACTCTCTTCAATGTAATCTTTTTTCTCTTATGTAGCCCCCTAATCTTTTTTCCCTTATGTAGCCCCCTGCACATCAGTGGCGTTACCGACTTGCTCGGGGTGATATGATTTTAAAAAAATACTTCTCAGATATTTAAACTTCTGTACTTTTTGTTTTTTGATGTCGTTAGATCGCATCTTGCCTATGAGAAACATGTTTTCTTCCTTCTTTCTGCTATACTTTTCTGCACTGTCCATGAAGGTTCTGTGATAAACACCAAGAAACAATAAACCATCTAATCTTAGGATGTTCTCTACTTGTTCCAAATAAATATAAAAATCGTCACGATAGAGTGGGGCAATATTTACATCGGACTATGTAAACTATGTAAACAAACACTGGTATGAACATCACCCAGCACCGGTTACAGAAATAGATGTCACCATTCTATTGGATTACAATATCTACACAGACAGAAAAATTGAAGCAAATAGGCTGGACATTATTGTTAAAAACCAGAAAGAAAAAACTTGCCTATTAATTGATATGGCTTGTTCAGCGGATTGTAACATAGCAATCAAAGAATTTGAAAAACTGTCAAAATATAAAAACCTGGAAATTGTAATTTTTTTTTCTGTGTTTGGCATCAAAACCGTTCACTACGGTTAAGTTTTATCCTTCTCACTAACCAAGAGACTGTTAATAATATTCTAAATATATTAGTTATTCATTTACTATTTCTTGTGTTTCGTACTAGGCTACTTTCTTATTTTTTTCTAATAATTCGCTGACAAATAAATGAATATGATAATTATTCTGTTGGTAACTGATTGATGAGGCGTGTCGCATTTGTGCTTTTCTCGTTCGTCTTTCAAATACCGCGTGATGTCAAACGGGATTACACAGAGAGAAGAACAATACTGCAAAGTAGGAAACAAAAGGCGGCAAAAGCACACGAGTCATAGAATTAGAGCGATAATAGCAGACGATACGACCGCAGCAGAGATGAGATGAAAACTAAAAAAAAACAAAAGAAAATGCGTTCGACAAATCAACAGTACCACTGCTACCATCTTGATTATTTTCGCACATTCGAAATAACATTCGTTTAATAACATCATTGGGATAATATAACAAAATTAGTCATAATATCCTCTTGATAATATATTTTATCCTAAATATATATCGATTCCCACATTTGTATATAGTTAAGATATTTATAATATATTAATTTAATACATGTGCGTTGTGGTACAGTGGATATCGGCTCGGAACGAGAAATCGGGGAGCCGAGTTCGAATTCCAGCTGAATCCATTGTATTCACTTACGCGCAAATACCCTTGGGAAAAATATTAATCCGTCTCTTCCTTCCACTTATGGGTTAAATAACAAGACAGATTGGGTTCTATAGCCTTGGTCGGCAACCAGTCTACCGCAGAAAGCAATGGCAACCTACCGCGGGATAATCTTCTGCCCAGTCAGTCATGTCTCGAAAAGAGTCATGATCGCCCAAGCCTGTATCACGTATGGCACTTAACTGACTGATATTTAGCATATGTTAATTTGCACTACCGAGCATAATTATTAGGATATCCCAGAATTGAAAGTACTTGGGTACCTTAAGAAATTAATGAAAATAACATCTGACAACGTTACAGCTCATTTATGACATCTTTTAATTGTAATACGTGAAAGATTATCCTTGAGTATGAACGTCTTATATTAAAAATAAGCAACATATTGTTTGCAATTTACCTAATCTGACGTGTATATATATATATTTAATCATTTATATAATCTAAGATATATATATATTTAATCATTATATAAATATTTAAACATATATATATATTTAAATTTATTTAATCTGACACACACACACACATACACACACACACACATATATATATATATATAGACTCAAGAAACAAAAGTTGGCTATTTTTACAAATCCATTTTTAATATCATATTTCGCAGCTCTCTTATATCGACCGCTCGTCAGACCAAATTCATACAAAAATGATGGTTCAAATTTATCCCGACAAAGTTAAGTAAAATAGAAAAAGGCAAAAAAGAAAAATCCAATTGTAATAATAATAATACTAGTAATACATTATTATATTCGTAGTAATAATAACGCGGTAATAAAAAAAAACTAATATTTAGAAACCTAAAATTAATGATAGTAACAATAATAAATTAAAAAATTATTAAAAATAAATAAAAATATTTAAAATATATTAGAAAATTAATAATAATAATAATAATAATAATAATAATAATAATAATAATAATGTCTTAAACTGGACTCTAAACGACATCATGCGAATGGATTCTAAAAGAAGAAAGCTTCTTTCTAAGCATAAGATGCATCATCCAAAGGCTGATGTAGACCGTCTATACATACCCCATAAAGAAGGTGGAAGAGGTCTTATTCAGCTAGAATTGTCATACAAGACAACAACTATTGGCTTACTAACATACATAGAAACAACAAAGGAATGGATGATACAATTAGTGACACAACATGAAGAAAGAAAGAAAGAATATTCAATAATAAAAGAAGGCGGTAAATACAAACAAGATTTATCTTTAGTAGATTCTGTAGAAAAGCCAAACAGAAGCAAAGAACCAACTATTGCGGCAAAAATATAAAGGTAAAGCTCTTGAACAGATGAAGCAACCCTGGCAAGATAAATCTCTGCAAGGCCAATATCCAAAACGGGCCAATAAATCCAGTGTTGATAAAGTTAATACTCATCGATTGTTACGTGCATCTGGATTAAAGTCTGAGAGTGAAGGCTTTATTCTTGCAGCGCAAGACAAAAGTCTTTTTACTAGAAACTTCCAGGCAAATATTATACATAATAATATGGATCCAAAATGCAGGCTTTGTGATAAACACCAAGAAACAATAGACCATCTAATCTCAGGCTGTTCTGTACTTACCCCAAATGAATATAAAAATCGCCACGATAGAGTGGGGCAATATTTACATTGGACAATGTACAAACACTATGGAAAATCTATAAACAAACATTGGTATGAACATCACCCAGCACCGGTTACAGAAATAGAATATGTCACCATTCTTTGGGATTACACTATTTACACAGACAGACAAAATGAATCAAATAGGTCGGACATTATTGTTAAAAACCAGGAGAAAACTTGTCTATTAATTGATATGGCTTGTCCAGCGGATTGTAACATAGCAACCAAGGAATTCGAAAAAACTGTCAAAATATAAAGACCTGGAAAGTGAAATAGAAAAAATGTGGAAATTGAAAACACGAGCTGTGCCAGTGAAAGTAGGTGCAGTTGGAATGATAAAAAATGGAACAAAACAATCCCTGGAAAAGCCAGCTTAAGAGATATACAAAAAATTGTCTCATTAAGTACAGCCCACACACTCAGGAGAACTTTGTCTATGTAACGCTAGGGATGATGGGGAAGATAGAAAAAACATGAAATGGAGCCATAACAACACGCCACCACTAGCCTTAGGTCTTGCCGCAGACTTGGTTGGTTGTGCAACCATAGCAGAAATCGAAATATGATGAAAAATGACAACATAATAATAATAATAATAATAATAATAATAATAATAATAATAAAATGTGGAAATTGAAAACAAGAGTTGTGCCAGTGATAGTAGGTGCACTTGGAATGATAAAAAATGGAACAAAACAACACATTGAAAGAATCCCTGGAAACCCCATCTTAAGCGATATACAAAAAATTGTCTTGTTAAGTCCAGCCCACACACTAAGGAGAACTTTATCTATGTAATGCTGGGGATAATAGGGAAGATAGAAAAAACATGAAATGGAGCCATAACAACACACAACGACCTGCCTTAGGTCTCCCCGCAGACTTGGTTGGTAGTGCGACTATAGCAGAAATCTATTTATAATGAAAAATGACATATTAATAATAATATTAATAATAATAATAATATACGTTGTGCCCGGTAGTCAGATACGGCAATAATAATAATAATAATAATAATAATAATAATAATAATAATAATGATAATAGCAACCAAAGAATTAAAAAAAATGTCAAAATATAAAAACCTGGAAATTAAAATAGAAAAAATGTGGAAATTGAAAACAAGAATCGTACCAGTGAAAGTAGGTGCACTTGGAATGATAAAAAATGGAACAAAACAACACATTGAAAGAATCCCTGGAAACCCCACCTTAAGAGATATAGAAAAAATTGTCTTGTTAAGTACAGCCCACACACTAAGGACAACTTTGTCTAACTCTAAGGATGTTATGGGAGATAGAAAAAACATGAAATGGAGCCATAACAACACACCACGAACTGCCTTAGGTCTTCCCGCAGACTTGGTAGGTAGTGCGACCATAGCAGAAATCGAATTATGATAAAAAATGACATAATAATAGCACCAATAATCCTAATAATGGAGACAAAATACAACGATAAGGGAATATAAATTAATAAAAATTATTTATAATTTTAAAAAAACATTTAAATACATATATATGTATATATATATATACATATATTTTTATATTATAAAAGATATTAATATATAACTAATTTTCATAAAAGTGAAAATAATAATAATAATAAAAGCAATAGTAGTAGAGTACCTATGATAGCAATAATGATATATATATATATATATATATATATATATATATCATTATTGCTATTTTTTTTAATACTTTAACGTTTTGGGGAAATTAGGTTTTTGAATTTGTCCAGCGTCTGTAATATTTAAAAAAATTTTTTCTTTAGTTTCTTTCTTTTCCCCTCCCTTCCTACTTTTATCTCTCTTACCACCTTTTTTCCGTGTTGCTTAAACTTACGTCGATTTAACACGGCTGTCTGTTAATTTTTAGTTACATTCCCCCTTTTTTTTGCGAACCCAGACGATGTCAATTTTTTTCTTTTCTTATTTATTTGATTTTATTCTATCTTTTTCTTTTTCTTTTTCGTTTTCTTTTTCTTTTTCTTTCCCTTTATTTTTATTTTTATTTTATTTTATTATTTATTTTTTAATTTCTTTGCAATCTATTTAAAAAGGAAAAGTAGACTAATTTTTTCTCCAGTTTCTGAAAGGTTTTTTCTGTTGCTGAGGTGATGTGTCGTCCCCCGTGGGGATCTTCATATCGAAATGGCCATTCAACATCTTTGAATTAATCCTTTATGTATTTTAATATGTCACGTGATCCCAGTAAAGCACTGCCCCTAATTACTTGAGAACGAGGTCGACTGTGTTTACTCTCTGGCGATCAGTGTTCAAAATCAAGTGTCGGTAGTAACAAATTTTTACTATATGACACTAATAGAATGCGGAAGATAATATAATTATTGTGAACTAGCAGTATAGCCCAGCGTTGATCGGGTGTAATGAAAGCTTTAAAACTAATCCATGGTCCTGGAGTTCAGACTCTTTGGACGTTGGCACGAAAGACTAAAAAGCAATAGTTGTTTCCAGTTAAAGAGAAACCATAGACTGAAAGAGAAATGAATGGATGTAAACAAATTTGGATTCCCTGGTATCAAATATCAAATAAGTGTTTTTCGTCGTAAACTGAATTTTGAAGGCTAAATAAGTCCTCTGAATAAATGGTATCATGGCTGAGACTAAGAACTACACTTATATCTACTTAGAGCCAAACCCGAAGCAAAAACTAAAACAAAAGGGCTGAAAAAATACAGACATACAGGCAGATAAACAGACACACAAACAAACATTTTGCCTTTTATGTATATATACATATATATATATATATATATATATATATATATATATATATGTGTGTGTGTGTGTGTGTGTGTGTATTATCAATTTTATGCACTATTGTAAGCACTGCAACCTTGAAACTTCTGAATATCGTTTCTTATGTCGTTCTCTATGAGTGTAGCGAATTTGATTAAAATTGGACCAATTTTTCTATAACTCAATTTTTTCGATTATCGATTTTTGATATTTATCGGGGGCACCTCGACACAAAACCTAGCTAAGAACACTCGCAGACGCTTATAGTACAACTGTGTAAATTTTCAAGAAAATCGGTTCAGCTGTTTCTGAGTCTATATGTACCGGACACACACACACACACACACACACACACACACACACACACACACACACACACACAGAGAGAAACTAAGTTCCATTTATAAATAAGTTTAGATATTTTTTGAGGATTTAATCAAACCTAAATATTAATTATCATTGTGTATTTAATTATTTATATCTTATGTCTCACGCCCCACCTAATTAGATCAGATAACATTTGTATAGAAGAAGATATATTTTAAATGAAAGACAGATATTCAGAAAAAAAAACAGACTACAAAAATAAATATACACTACCGGCCATAATTATTAGGCCACCCCATTTGTTTTTAAATATCCACTTCGCAATATGTTGGGGCGCTCTCCACCTTTGTTATATTAATGGACTATTCCAATCACTACATAAAGTGGTAGTGGAAAGACCTCGGGAGGGAATCGAGTAACCAGTCTCGATAACATGTTAGTCGAGTATTTCCGGTAGTGAACCGGAAGTGTGCTAATCTCAGACTCTACGTCTTACGACGATACGTGCTACTAAACCCTTGTTCCTGTATACGACTAATCCTCTTGTAAATACTATTTTCCGGTCATATATTCCATTTACTATATTTCCGTTGTTTGTAATTATTTACTCAACAATTTCTGTTACGCACAACATAGCACAATAAAAACTAAAACTAGTATGAAATACATCATTTCTTTAAAAAAACAAACTGGGGAGACCTTACAATTATGGTCGGTAGTGTACATATATAGAACTAACATTTACAGATTATATAAGAAAGATACATCTATAGAATGAAGATAGACTCATAATATATCAAAGGAAGATATATACAGAAAGGTTTTAGATATATAGATAATAAAGAATAATACTGTTAGGGGAGACAACTCTCTTCTAACGATTCATTGACTCTTCACAAAAAAGGCAAGAGAACAACAACGGGGCTGCTTAACAATACTCCACATGTCGAGAGTAATTTACTTATCCAATCCAATCTACTGTATCTTGGTCGGTGAGAATAAAAAAAAAACGAACATTGCAGTAGTTAGACCCGACTATCACCCGGTTCACACTCTTCCCACCTTTATTGAACAGGCGTAGGGGCTTGTCCTTTGTTCCCTGTGGCAACGTATCTGTATTGTGAGGGTAATAGGTTTGCAGTTTTCTGGTTGATGCTTCGACTGGTAGTTATGAGCCCTAACTCTTGCGTAGCGTCCGGTATGGCTGCTTTGATCAACAGTTGCATAATATCGGGTGTCTTGTAGTGCTATGTCGCGCATGGATAGATGTCCTTGCAAGCGCTTTCAGATGGGCAACACCGAAGCCACACTTTGCTGCAGCCCACGCCAGTTCCCTGCCAGTTCCGGATGTCGCAGTTAATGACAGTCTGCCTCCTCTGTCGAGGTCCCTCCTTACCAATAAAAAATATAATATGAACAACCATATCTCGAAAAAAAAAAACCCAAAAAAACCAGCCAACGTTAAATCACCCAAACCTCTTAACATTTTCTTCACTAACATCTGGGTTATCCGTACTAACTAGTGTTGAATCTTTTCTCCACAAAAAGTCTCCTGACATCCAAGCACTCTGTGAGACTAATCTCAACCCCTCAATTCTCTCCTCTGACTTCTCGATCTCTGGCTATCTTCCCCTCTTAAGGAAGAACTCCACTGTCCATATGCATGGGTTAGGTTGTTACGTTAGTGAACACCTCCCTCTAGCTAGGGTTACATCTCCCGAATCCTCTGACCAGCCATACATGTGTCTCCGTCTGTCACTTCTCAAATCGGTTAGCTATCTTTTCTTTCTGTACCGTCCCTCCTACTCTCCCGACTGCTCCCTGCTATACAGCATCTCTGATAATATAGATAAGGCTACTTCCCCCACCTATTCGCTAACATATTTGTGTTCGGAGATCTTAACGCCCGTCATACCAAGTGGCTAACAGGCTCTGTCACTGATTCAGCTGGCATTCACGCCATGCACTTTGCTATTTCTCACTCTTTTACGCAAGTGGTGGATTTCTCCACACGCTTTCCCAGCATCCCTTCAGGACACGCTTCGCTACTAGATTCCTGCTTCACCTCTGCATCTGACTCCTGCCAAGTCTCGCAGATTTGCCCTCTCGGTAACTCCGATCATGCTACCGATTCAAACTAAAGTTAGCTACGTAAAAATAGTAAGATGTTTTATAGAGAGTCTGCAGTAAACACATAACTTTTTCGAATTTATTCGCTGTCAGTTATTTAGATATATTGGAGCTTTTACGCGCACAACATTTTTGAGCGTTCAGCTTCTCGAGGGCCTTCCAGAACGTGGAGTGCTTTCAACGGATTCCCTATCCAAAGTGGAAACCAAAATGTTATTTGGGCTTGGAAATTATTGAATCGTACGCCATAGCATTCGTAATCGCTTTCAAGTGTCTCCGGAGACGTATGTCCACGTTTCAAACAAAACTGGATGAATATTCATCACAAATGTTACCGTCGGACAATACACCAAATTCATCAATAGTGACATATTGCCGACCATATGACTCCATTGGAACATCTAAGTTCTTTCTGAGTGGTTGGATAATTACATAACGACCGGGAAACCGGTTCTCGTGATATTTAAGCAGTTTAGATAATTTACATGTATCTCTGAATGAGAAATCGGAGAGACGAATTCGAATACTGGTTGAATTCGTTGCTTTCATTTAGGCACTAATACCTTGAGAAAGCTATTAATCCAACTCTTCTCCTTTTAGCTATGGGTTGAAAAGCGGGACCGATTGAGTGCTATAGCCTTGGCTGTCAACCAAAATCGCAAACTACTGAGGGAAAATCTTCTGCCTAGACATTTATGGATCGAAACAGACATGATCGTCCCAGCGTGTATCACGTAAGGCACTTAACTGTCTGATTGATGCGTATAATACACACAAGACAGCCGAGCGCATATATATGGGTAGCGATTCCGACTTACACCAGATCGGTCGAGTTTCGATCCCGGCTAGAAGCAATATATATATATATATATATATATATATATATATATATATATATGTGTGTGTGTGTGTGTGTGTGTGTGTGTGTGTGTGTACTTAGTTACATTTTGATCATAATTAAATTAGGCCAGTGCACAGTTGTATTAAAGAATGTTCAATACGTGAATATTGTAGAGCTTTTGGATATTTATCATTTGGAAATGAGTTATCTCCGCGACCTACTTTCCAAATTCTGATTAGGCATGAATCCACCTTTTCTCAATACTGATTAGCAATGCAAGACGTAGGCGATCATGGTCCTCCACATCTCCCTATATCTTGTCGCTCTTAATACCCCTTCTTCTGTTATCCCATCCATCTGCTCAAGTCCATCAAGTATGTCTTGCGTTGCTTTCCCCTTGTATTTCTTTCTCTCTGTCTTGTGAGTATCAGGTTCTCCAAGCCCTCTTAACTGACTGACTCTTAACTCTTAAGCCCATAAATCTAGAATATAAATGTATAAAATCTAGTGTGGCCATAAAGTTAGGGGTCAGTTTATTTATTGATTATAATAGAGAATTGATCCCCCACTTTATATCTACATTATAATTTCTTATTTGTTTATCCAATTCTGATTAGGCATGTATCCACCTTTTCTCAATACTGATTAGCAATGCAGGCATGTTTTAGATTTTCTACTTCTATGTGCCGTGCCCATCCAGGACTTAAGCGATCATGGCCCTCCACATCTCCCTATCTCTTTTCGCTCTTAATACCCCTTCCCCTATTATCCCACTCAATCCCCTCTCCACCATCCATCAGCTCAAGCCCATAAATCTAGAATATAAATGTATAAAATCTAGTGTGACCATAAAGTTAGGGATCAGTTTATTTATTGATTATAATAGAGAATTGATCCCCCACTTTATATCTACATTATAATTTCTTATATGTTTATCGAATTCTGATTAGGTATGAATCCACCTCTTCTCAATACTGATTAGCTACGCAGGCATATCTTTTAGATTTTCTTCTTCTATGTGCTGTGCCCATTCAGGACGTAGGCGATCATGGCCCTCCACATCTCCCTATCACTTGTCGTTCTTAATATCCCTTCTATTGTTAACCCACTCAATCCCTGCTCCACCATCCATCTGCTCAACACCATAAATTTGGAATATAAATGTGTAGCCACAAAGTGAGGGATCAGTTTATTTATTGATTATAATAGAGAATTGATCCCCCACTTTATATCTACATTATAATTTCTTATTTATTTATCGAATTCTGATTAGGTATGAACCCACCTTTTCTCAATACTTATTAGCTCTGCAAGAATGTCTTTTAGATCTTTTTCTATGTACCGTGCCCATTCAGGACGTAAAAATTCATGGCCCTCCACATCTCCCTATCTCTTGTCGCTCTACACAAAATAATGAACAACAAAACAGATATTTGAGATAGAAAAATAGGCTATATTAAACGTAAAGATACAATCTGGAACGTAGGTTAGTAATCAAGGAATACGATTAGTAAGGAATGTATATATGCAAGTCTTTGAAGTGAAGCCGTGCTGGAATTAGTATGTTCACGTCGGAACTGACAGGTGCTGCGTAATACTATTCTGGCTGAGTGGAGCCCAGAGCTACTATGACTACTGACGCGGTATTCTCTGTGTAACTTCGGTATTGTTCGGTAACTTACGGATCTCATTATGGCAGGAGTATATGTATACACAAGTTGAGTCCATTATCATTGAAAAAGGGGAGGTCCCACCACACTATGCTGTTTTATCAGTGATTTAGTGGATGTACTTACATGAATGCATGGTCATAAGTAAAAAAGGAGAGTTCAAAATGCCAACTACAAGCTGGGGATACTGAAATCAACCAGTCACAGAAACTTCGCTGCCGAGCTTGAAAAGGACCTCCAATCCGTGGTGGACTGGGGTAGGAAGTAGCTCATGAATTTCAAAACGAATCTGCTATCAATTAACCACCATAGACAATCACACCTCCCTCCCTTTAGCATGGAACAGGCTTGCCTCCCTGAGAGTAAAACACTACGCCTCCTTGGCCTTACACTCTCGGCGGACCTCAAATGATATGATTATATCGAATCCATTGCCAAGTCCGCTGCTATGAAGGTCGGTTCTTTGTGCAGGGCCCGGAAATTTTTCCCGTCTGAATCTATCCTGCACATATATAAATCTACCATCCGCCCGTGTATTGAATACTGCTGCCACATCTGGTCGGATGCCCCTGCTATTCTCCTCGGGCTTCTTGACAAAATACAACGGAGAATCTGTAACGTGATCGATCCTGTCTTGGCGGACCGGCTGCATCCACTTTCTCACCGGCGTAACGTGGCTTCCCTGTGCCTCTTTTACAAGTACTTTTATGGCCTCTACTCCGGTGAATTTAGGTCATTGGTGCCACCTAGGTACGAATTTACACGAGATATTAGATTAGCAACTAGGTCTCACCCTTTTACAGTGAAGCAGATAAGATGTAACCGTAATTTCTACTCCAACAGCTTCTTTTCTCGCGCTTCCCCCGCCAGTGGAATTCCCTTCCACATACATGCTTCCCCGACGGCTGTAATCTCCAGGAGTTTAAATGTAAGGTCAATAGACACCTCTTAAAACACTAAATTGCATCTATTCTCTCAAACACTCTCACATCTACCAACCCTCATTCTCGGTATCCTTACCCGTCTATCACCCTCCTTCTGACATTTCCTATATCTAACTATCCTTTCTCATCACGTTCCCCCTACTATGTAACCCCCTGCGCAGTAGTGGCAGTGAAATGACTTGCTCGGGGTGAAACGATTAATAAAAAAAACTTGGGAAGCGTCCCAGTAGAGGAGGAAAAGTGCGACACTGAGATCCGAGGGCGTATTGGTATGGCCAAGAATGCATTCCAAAGACTGGGTAGAATGTTCAGAAACAGGAAAGTTTCGCTGGGAACAAGGGAGAGAGTCCTAAATTGATTTCTGTCCTTCGATATGGCAACGAATAGTGGACAACCTCATCAAAGTTGAAGAAAAAAAACTCGCAACAACCGACATGTGGTTCTACAGAAGAATACAGAGGATATCAGGGACAGAAGATGTTGGTAACGACGAGGTTATGGAAACTTATTCTTGACATCAGAATAAGGCAGCTGGATTTCTTTGAACATGTAATGAGTAAGAAAGGCTTAGAGAATCTGACACTCACAGGACATAGAGAGAAAAGGAGACAGGGAAAAGCAACGCATGATATGCTTGAGAAAATGGATGTCAGAAGGAGTAATAAGAAAAAAGGTTGTTAAGAGCTATAAGCCATAGGGAGAATTGGAAGGCCATGATCGCCTGCGTCCTGAAGGGACAGAGCATATAGAAAAAGAATCCGTTTTAAGCTATCCGGCATCAAGATCTCGTCAATTTACGTTTGAGCTAGCTAGAGAGGACCCTAGATGACACGTCAGGATTTTATTGGAGGCTACAATTTGAATAACATAAAATATGCAACTGATACAGTGCTGATTGCAGACACGGAAAGAAAACTACAAGACCTCCTACAGAAGTTTGCGGTGGAGAATGACAAAAAAGTGGTAGAGTTACCTTGCAACCTGCTACTATTGACACTGTCAGCACTCTGCCTTTGGGTAGAGAGCGCTCTCTGCTACCGAGTAGAGAGCACTAACCCAGTCGTGGTTCCGCCGAAGGGTAGAATCACGTCTCGGTAAAAACAGACAGACATTTTTTTGGCCCGGATATATGGCCGGGATGACCCACTATAAAATGACCTTGTGTCACATCTAACCTTGCGTGGGAAGGTTGGTAAATACCGTGACAAAAAAGGACTATAAATAAACTTTAAGAAAACTGAATGCATGGTCATCAGCAAAAGGTGCAACCCAAAATGCCAAATATAAGTGGGGGATACAAGAATCAAGCAAGAACAAAAATTTACATACCTAGGAAGTGTCACAGAAGATGGAAAATGCGACACAGAGATCCGAAGGCGAATTGGCATGGCAAAGAACGCGTTCCAGAACTTGAGTAGAGTATTAAAAGACAGGAAAATTTCACTAGAAACCAAGAAATAATGTCAGTTCTTCAATATGGCAGTAAATGCTGGACAATATCATCGAAAATGAGGAGAAAACTTTAAGCAGCTGAAATATGGTTCCAGAGAAGGATGCTGCGGATATCGTGAACTGAGCATGCAAGCAACGTTGAGGTGCTGGAAAGAATGGCAACGAAAAGGAAATTAATACTGAGCATCAGGAAGAGACAACTGAAGTTCCTGTGACATGCAATAAGGAAGGAGAGCCTGGAGAACCTGATACTGACTGGCCAGATAGAAGGAAAAAGAGACAGAGGAAGGCAGCGGATAACATATTTGAAGGGCCTGATCAAATGGATGACGGAACGGGGGTTGCGAGGTGTAACAGGAGCAAACATAGTAAGAGCCACCAGGGATACGGAGACGTGGAGAACCATGATAGCCTACGTCCTGAAGGGACAGGGCACATAGAAGAAGATATAACCGTAAATACTATGCTAACCGTTTCTTATTGTTGCACATCTGACAGCCGTCGAAATAATGTATACATATAAAAGGCAATCTGTGAGTCTGTGTGTGACTGTTCCCTATGCACGCCTACATTTTTTAAGCTACGCCATTCAAACTTTCTAGGGAAACATCTCTACAGGGAAGCCAGGTTGACACATACTTTTTGAGTTTAAGTTCAGCAATTTTCCCTTTCGCACTTTTTGGCCAATAGAAACCGATTGTTTATATTTGTTCCGTAAAACATCTAAGATCTAAGATGGTTGCTGAATTACGTCGCAGAAATCAAATCACACGTGTTAAACACGACTGAAATATTTTTGTTTATTAAAAAAAAAAATTAAAATGAGCCTTTATATTCAGTTTTAATTCCGACGTTTAGAAATTCATTTGCTCAACAAAAAAATGTGAATATTTTTCCCTTAATTTTGTAACAAAAGAAATATTTAAAAAAATAAAAGTGTTTTTTCAAATAAAAAACCAAATATGTAAAAAAAAAAAAGTGCCAATGGTTAATTTAATAATTTAAGTCTTTTGTTTTTCAGATTTAATATTTCATACTTCAGAAAATAAACTTAAAAAAAAATAAAGCTTTTTTTTTCGCTAAATATTTAATGCAGGAAATCAACTGTTATTATTAATTCGTGTGGCATTAATGTAACTTTTCCCTGTAAGATTAAATGTCTACATTTTTAAATATTCTTCGAAAATTTCTGAACTGAGAGCGTAATAGTTTTTATATTTCCCATTTCAGTAAAACAAAATAAATAATTTTTATTTTTATGTTAAATTCATTTAGTCAACAAAAAAATGTAAATATTTCCCCCGTAATTTTGAAACAAAAAAAAAAACGCAATGTTGTTTACAATGTCACACAAAACACCAAATCTCGTTTACGTAAAACAAAACAAAAAAAAAACGATTTTTTAATGCTTCTCCTAAACAATAATTTGTTATATAATTATTTTTTTTATATAACCGAGTCCTACTTCTAAAATTTTCTGACTTGCGTGCAACGCTGAATACAGTGCTGATTGCAGACACGGAAAGAAAACTACAAGACCTCCTACAGAAGTTTGCGGTGGAGAATGACAAAAAAGTGGTAGAGTTACCTTGCAACCTGCTACTATTGACACTGTCAGCACTCTGCCTTTGGGTAGAGAGCGCTCTCTGCTACCGAGTAGAGAGCACTAACCCAGTCGTGGTTCCGCCGAAGGGTAGAATCACGTCTCGGTAAAAACAGACAGACATTTTTTTGGCCCGGATATATGGCCGGGAAGACCCACTATAAAATGTCGGTTAAATATAACCGACACTTCCATACCAAAATTTTTTCCCACACTTCCTGCGTCTGGAGCTCCCTTCCGTTTACTTGTTTCCCTGATAGCTACAATCTTCAAATATTTCAATGCAACATCAATTACCATATTCTATCTCCTTGAATCCCATCCATCGTTTATCCTTTCTTCGACACACCCTGGACTCACTCCTTTGTCTCACTGTAAACATCTGCGCACTAATGGCGGTCCCATCTTGCTTGATGTGATATCTGTCTTGCTATTTAATCCATAACTGGAAGTGATAAGTGATGGAACTTCATGTACCTTTAGTATTTGTGCGTAAGTGAACGAAACAAATTCAACTGGAATTCGAACTCGGTTCTCTGATTTCGTATTCCAGTCTGATAACCATTACACCACAACGCACATCCGTAACTTGATAAAAACTTAATAAAAAGATGAACCAGTTTTTAAATCCTGTGAGTGTCTGCTTCCAGACTAGACATCACATACAGTACTGTGCAAAAGTATTAGGACAAGAATTATTTTATCTTTTATGAGGCATATTGACAGAAAATAAACAATTCAATTAAAGTATTTATTTTTATTTACTCAACAAGAAAAATACTTGTTACAAAATAAATTTGATATTTAGTATAACAGCCGTTTGCTTTGATCACAACCTTCATTCTGTCAGGCATTGGCATCACAAGCTTCTTCAATGTATCTAATGGTATCTTCTGCCAAGCAGCTTGTATTTGTTCCCAAAGTGTGTCTTGTGGAGTAACATTAAATTTATCAATTCGAGAAGGGGGAATAAGAAAAAATTCAGTCATATCCAAGGATAATAGAATAATGAGTAGTTACAAAATAACTTGTTCAATAGAAAATAGGAAAAATTAAATATAACTTCTTTTTAATATATTTCTTTTCCACCTAGTTTTAAATAATTAATATTTACTTGACTTTTCACCCTGTATTTGAATTTCAGTGAGGTTTTTAGGAAAATCACGCCTGCCCTAATACTACCGGTAGTGTGCAAAAGTGTTAGGACATGGGTGATTTTAAAATTTATTTTGATGCCTCATAAAAGATAAAATAATTCTTGTCCTCATACTCTTGCACAGTACTGTATATCACTTGTGGGGAAATGTTACAAAATTTCGAAAGTCCACTTCAGTGCTCATTGTAGAAAGACTAAACATTTTTCAAGTTTTCAAGCTTTCAAGAAATCCATGTCTTGTCGTTAAATTTCCACATTAAAAAAAAAACAAAAAAACATGTAGCAACAGAAGATTAGTGTTTCGATGATAGCTGGAAGAAATCGATATCTTAAAGAAACGCGACTTTGGCACCAGCAAAGTAAATAAATGGGGGCACTAGATTCTTTTATTTTGTTCAGATTTCATTTCATGAAGTCGTGATTTGCCGTAGAGAATAAACCAATTGATCTTTTTGTCAACACATAGGTATTGTGAAAAAGGGGCAGTCAGAGAAGATGAGAGAAGGGAGAAAAAAGAGACATAGAGATAGAGAGGGAGTAACATAGAATATAGAGAGACCAATACAGAACAAGAGCGTGAGTGTCAGAAATATCTAGAGAGAGGGGAATGTATATATATATATATATATATATAGAGAGAGAGAGAGAGAGAGAGAGAAATAGAGAGAAATAGAGAGAGAGATAAAGAAGGGAGATGAATATGAAAGACAGAGAGAAATATTGACAAAATTTTGCTATCGGATTTATACATTCGAGGAGAACTCACACAACATATGCAATCATGAGGTTTTGGAAAGGATGGAAACGAAAAGGAAATTAATACTGAGCATCAGGAAGAGACGACTAAAGTTCCTGGGACATGCAGTGAGGAAGGAAGGCTTGGAGAACCTGATACTAACAGGCCAGATAGAGGAGAAAAGAGACAGGGGAAAGCAGCGGATAACATATTTGAAGGACCTAATCAGGTGGATGATGGAACGAGGGTTGCATGGTGTAACAGGAGAAGGCGTCCTAAGAGCAACCAGGGATAGGAAGATGTGGAAGGCCATGATCGCCTACGTCCTGAAAGGACAAGGCACATAGAAGAATATATATATATATAAAGAGAGAGAGAGATATTGAGAGAGAGAGAGAGAGAGAGAGAGAGAGAGAGAGAGAGAGAGAGAGAGAGAGACGAGAAAGACTTTGTGAAAATTATCCCTGCCCTAATACTACCG
>JBBBDQ010000642.1:3935000-3977500 GCA_037127315.1 Ascarosepion bandense | reverse complement strand
CTTCAAAACTCAGTTTACGACGAAAAAAACTTATTTGATATTGATAGCAGGAAATCAAAATTTGACTTACATCCATTCATTTTTCTTTCAGTCTACGGTTTCGCTTTAACTGGAAACAACTATTGTTTTTTAGTCTTTCGTGCCAACGTCCAAAGAGTCTGAGCTCTAGGACTATGGATTAGTTTTAAAGCTTTCATTACACCTGAGCAACGCCGGGTTATAATGCTAGTACATATATATCTTCGTTTCTTTATCTATCTATCTATCTATCTATCTATCTATCTATCTATCTATCTATCCCTTTCCTTTGTAATTCGATCTTTTTTTTCTCTCTGTTGCAGGCATCAGTTAAACTGTTTCGGGATAATTTTGGTGATTCTCTTCGGGTTCGCTGATCAATTGGAGGTTAAATTAAGACTGACGGAGCAAAAATCAGACTTATTTGCGCAACCTGCCCAGAAAAAAACGAGTGACACTGTTACATTCAACTGGGACTCATACTCACCCAGTATGACTTTGTAGTTCTCGGCCCAGTATCGTTTCCCGTTTTGAAAATCATTGTCATCCATAGAATAAGCTAAAAAGGAAAAAAAAAAATCTAGACACCGTGTCGCCATATTTTTTCCCCCACGGTCATTTTTTTTCTCGGCTATACTTGTGGCCGTCGAAGTTGTTTTCTGAATATTTGACACGACAGCCTACAGCATCAAAAGTGACAAGAGCGTTCGATAAGACATTGGTCGATCTGGTTAACGGAATAAAGAGTTTGCGCTACTTTTTTTCTTTTTCTGATAATTCTGATTTTTTTTTTTGTTCTTAATTCCGTTTTTCTTCCTTTCTTTTTCAATTCTTTCTATCACAGTCTTTCATTTTATTCTTATGCTTTTCCTTCTGTTATATTTCTTTTTTTCGCTTGTTTTCATTCATTCTTACTTTCTTCTTTTTCGTTTCTTTTTTCTTTCTCATCTAATCTTTCCAGTTTTTATTCAGTTTCGTCTTTTCTTTCATACTTTATTTTCTTATTCTTTTTTCGTTTTTATTTAAATTATTTTCTTTTCTTATTCCTTTTTATCTATGTTTACGTCTTCCTTTCTTGATCCTTTTCTTTCTTTTTTTCTTAGCCAGTCTTTATATATATATATATATATATATATATATATATATATATATATATATATATATAACAAGCAAATCCAAATAACTCACATTTAATAAAATCACGCTTAAATTTGGTCGTAACACATTACATTGCATTTAAATATATGGTTCTGTTATCATTTCGAGCTCTTACGCTATGTGAAGTCACAGAACCTTATTAGAAATTTACGAACTGCGTTTGCTATTTTTGGTAACCATTGCCGTTGCTTAGCCGAGGAAACACAAGATAAAGTCGTCGTTGATGGTGGATGTTTTCGTGTTACCGTCCTCATAATTTCTCTGAAGATGGCTCATGTGAGCCGAAACTTATCTGGTAACTATTGCCGTTGCCAAACGGAGATTTATGTCAACAAAAAATAAAATCGTCGGTGATGGTGGTTGTTATTGTATTACAGTCTAAATACCCTCTCTGAAGATGGCTCATGTGAGCCGAAAGCTTAGACACAAATTGATAAAAAATTATCCAAAAGTTGGAGAATTTTGTCTTTATTTTCAAGTGAAATTAAAACCAAAATACCATGTTTAGAACGGCTCATGATTAAATAGACATTCACTGTCTCTTATATTTAACAGTATATGTTTAGAATATATACATATATATATATATATATATATATATATATATATATATATATATATATAATGTTCAAATGTAATCACACCAATAAATACATATTGGGATCATACAAATATGGATGAAAGTGTTGCAAGATACTTGAATAATTATTCCTTAATTTTGAAAATTTTCGGTTTTGTGAAAATTCCAGTTCGTAAAAAAAATCCGTGTTCGTGCACAATATATATATATATATATATATATATATATATATATATATATAAAGACTGGCTAAGAAAGAAAGAAAAAAGGAAGAAAGATGCAAACATAGAAAAATACCCCCTCCCGTTTGTTATTTAATGATGTGTGATAATTGATAAACAGAAAAATCAGTTTTTGTATATATATATATCAATTAAACATGACGGACAAGGAAATTTTTACTTTTTTTTACAGGATTTTTATAGTTTTCTGTTTGATGGGAGTAAGGGAGTACAAAAGCTGTCCATATCGTCTATTGTCTTAAGAGCTCTCGGCCAATTCTTTGGCCATTTTCAATAGTTTTTTTGTTTTGGTGTTTGTTTTTGCGTGCTATCACGGAATATTTGTCGTTAAGAAGCAAGAACAAAAAGCCCAAACCTCTAAAGGGTGGGGCAGAGCAACTTGCTTATTTGAATTTGGCGCCCTGAAGCGATGGTTGTTCCGATGTTCCGAGGATAGTCGGGAGGGGCTTATTCAGGAGTGCGAGATTTAAAGTTTGTTCCAGCAGGACGGTGCCATGGCACACACAGCGTACGTGTCAATAACAGATTTGCAGCAGAACTTTCCAGGACAGCTCATCTCTTTGAGGGGCGATTTGCATTGGTCAGCACGGTCCCCTGATTTATCACCCTGTGATTGTTTTCTATGGGGCTACCTGAAGTCAATTGTTTACAACGATCGTCCTAACACCCTGGCTCACCTGAAGAACAGCATTCGTCAGCTGTTGCCAATACACACCGATAAGCTGGAAAGTGTTGACCAAAACTTCAGAGTACAATTAACCCGGTGTATTGAGCAGAATGGACGCCATCTGACTGATGTCATCTTTAAAGCTTGTAAAACAAAATTTAAATGTTGTAATTAATGCTGCTTAAAAAATTACATGTATATCTGCATTAGTTTTTCTGGACTCTAAGTGAGGCTTGGGACCTCTCCGGTTGGAGGGTTGGGGATACAGGGGTAGTACACGCCGACTTTGCTTTCTTAGCTAAAGATGTTTAATTCAATAGACAAATCTCTTTAAACTTAGCCTATTAGTTCAGGAGAAAAAAAAAGAAACAACGAATTACTAACTGTGGAGAGGGCAAAACAAAAACAACTATTACTATCTCTACCCTGAAGTTATGGTTGTTCTCAGATATCAAAAGAAAAGAAGCTGTGGAGAACCATAACTGAATACGTTCTGAAGAACATAGATTTTAAAGTGGATGTGCTGAAAGTAGAATAGATGAATCATCTTTAAGACAATTGTGTTCACTTTCGCTCATAATTTGTCCACTATCGCACTTCTTTCCAATCTCACTCCCCCCAGGATCCCCCTACTTATAGAACCTCCTACCTCTACCAAAAAGCTGACTGGGATGCCTTTCGCGATTTCCTCTGCGACGTCCCTTGGGGAAAAGTGTTTGACCTATCAGTTGATGACTGTGCCTCTGAGGTCTCGTCATGGGTGAAAGCTGGCATTGATGCCTTCATACCCACCAGGAAGTATTGCTTAAAACCTCATTCCTCTCCGTGGTTCTCTCCGGCCTGCTCAGCCGCCATTGCCCACAGGAACCATTACTTCCGTCTATTCCGGAGACAGCCAACTGATCACAATAGGCGCCTGTTCACATCCGCTCGCAGTGAGTGCAAGAGAACCCTAAATGACGCCAAACAGTTGTTTGCTGAGAGAATGCGACAGCACATAGCTGACCGCAAGTTCGGCTCCAAGGACTATTGGAGGATTTGTAAACGAGTGCTCAACAATAGGAAATCCTCAATACCTCCTTTAATCCATGGATTTGATGTTCTCACGTCATCTGCTGAGAAAGCTGAGTGCTTTGCCTGCAGATTCTCATCCAACTCCACACTCGACTCGTCCGGAGTGCACCCACCCGACTTCCCTATTAGAACTGAGGCCAAACTGCATGACGTATATATTACCCCGACAACAGTATCCAGAGTAATTTCAAAACTCGACCCCCATAAGGCGTGTGGAGACGATGGAATCCCGGTGATAGTCCTTAAGAGGTGTGCCCCTGAACTTTCCCCTGTCCTCTCTAAACTGTTTAACTACTGCCTTTCTGCTTCCTGCTTTCCTGCATGCTGGAAATTCTCCTCAGTCGTTCCTGTCTTTAAGAACTGTGGTGAACCCTCGGACCCATCCAACTATCGCCCTATCAGTCTTCTACCAATATTCGGGAAAGTGTTCGAGGCTATAATAAATGCTGAAATAGTTCACCATCTCACCGCCCACAAACTGTTCTCCGATAGGCAATATGGATTCCGATTTGACAGGTCCACAGCCGACCTGCTAACTACTGTAACGGAGTACATGCTACAGGCCCTTGATGAGTCTGACGAGGCTCGCGCGGTTGCTCTGGACATCTCCAAGGCTTTCGACAGGGTTTGGCACCCTGGCCTCCTATGCAAACTACGCGGTTATGGTATTACCGGTCGCCTGCTTGACCTAATCCAATCTTTCTTAAATAAACGCAAAATGAAGGTCGTTCTGAATGGGCGTGCCTCTTCGTCCTACAGCACGAATGCTGGTGTCCCACAAGGCTCTATCCTGGGCCCAACGCTCTTCCTTATTTTCATCAACGACCTCCCAGATGAGATCAAGTCCCAAGTAGGCATCTACGCAGATGACACTACAATATACTCCCGCTCCAGTAAGAAACCTGTCGTGGCGGACAGACATAATCTCGCTGCTGACCTTGAGCGGGATCTACACTCTGTGGTGAACTGGGGCAAGAAGTGGCTTGTCAACTTCAATTCATCTAAGACCAAGCTGTTGTCTGTCAACCATTACAGGCAACCTCTTCTGCCTCCCATAAGCATGGACCAGATGATTCTCCCGGAGAGTAATACACTACGCCTCCTCGGACTTACCCTGTCCTCAGACCTCAAATGGAACCACTATATTGAATCCATAGCAAAATCTACTGCTAAGAAGATTGGGTCACTATGTCGATCCAGGATGTTTTTTCCACCTGAATCCATCCTGCATATATACAAGTCAACCATCCGTCCGTGCATGGAGTACTGCTGCCATTTATGGTCAGGTGCCCCTGCCGTTCTCCTCAGTGTTCTTGACAAGCTCCAAAGGAGAGTCTGTAATGTGATAGGTACTGATCTGGCGACTCGTCTGCAGCCACTTTCCCATCGTCGAAATGTGGCCTCCCTCTGTCTCTTCTATAAATACTTTCATGGCTTCTGCTCGGACGAGCTTAAGTCACTGATGCCTCCTCAACAGGTGTTTACCCGTTCAACCAGACTGGCAACTGGGTCCCACCCATTCACAGTCAGGTTAGCCAAACGCAGACGACAATTCTACTCCTGCAGCTTCCTCTCTCGCACTTCCCGCCTGTGGAACTCACTCCCGTATTCTTGCTTTCCTGACGGCTACGACCTCCAGAAATTTAAAAGCAAAGTTAATACTCACCTACTAACCACTGGCCTCTAGCTCTCTCCCCTCCCCTGTATAACCTTCCCTTTCTCTCCGCCCATGTACCTGTCATTGCACCTGCTTTCTCAGCTTTCTATTGTTCCTTTCTAACTAGCTTGCACTCCTCACTCTTTTCTAATTAATCTTTTTACATTTATGTAACCCCCTGCACATCAGTGGCGTTTCTGCCTTGCTCGGGGTGAAATGATTAAAAAAAAAAAAAAAAAAGCTATGGGTCAAATATCAGCACAGACATGGCTCTCTAGCCAAGGGTCACAGATGATCTAAAATAGGGCAACTTTGAAACCAAAATCGTCAATCAAGCAACTGGAAAGCACGCCTCTCTCTGCCCTAATAAATCATAGAAACATCATAGATATTTAACACAAATGAAACCATAAGTTTTGAAAGGAGATGATATATATTTTTTAATTCTTAAAAATTTATTGTTATGTGAAAATTCGAAATGCATTATTCTTTTCAATTTCACGCTGTTATTTGCTCGGGTGTAATGAAAGCTTTAAAACTAATCCATGGTCCTGGAGCTCAGACTCTTTGGACGTTGGCACGAAAGACTAAAAAGCAATAGTTGTTTTCAGTTAAAGTGAAACCCTAGACTGAAAGAAAAATGAATGGATGTAAGTCAAATTTTGATTTCCTGCTATCGATATCAAATAAGTTTTTTTCGTCGTAAACTGAATTTTGAAGGCTAAATAAGTCCTCTGAGTAAATGGTATCATGGCTGAGACTAAGAACTACAATTATACCTACTTAAAGCCAAACCCGAAGCAAAAACTAAAATAAAAGGGCTGAAAAAATACAGACATACAGGCAGATAAACAGACACACACACACACACACACACACACACAAACACACACACGCAAACATTTGCCTTTTATATCTATTTTTCGACATTTATCGGGGGTATCTCGACACAAAACATAGCTAAGAACACTCGCAGACGCTTATAGTACAACTGTGTAAATTTTCAAGAAAATCAGTTCAGCCTTTTCGGAGTCTATAGGTAACGGACACACACACACACACACACACACACACACACAAATTTCCATTTATGAATAAGTTTAGATTTAGATTAAACTATTAAAGGATTAAACATTCTTGTCGATTTTGACGCCATTCTGTGGTCATCTTTTTTCTGTCCATATCCCTGAATTTGTTTTTTTTTAAGTCTTGAATAAACACGATACGAAATTCACTATTCTTTATCCATAATGTTGAATGTATTAAGATCATTCAATATTTTAACTAGAAAAATGGCAAGTTGATGCGAAAATTTGCCGAAAAGACATTGTTGATTTATTCAAGATGAGATTGTTAGGGCCTCATATGCATAGACATTTAGGTTTGACTTTTACATGATACAAGGCCATTTCCCAAAGAACTTTCTAACTAAATGTCTGCATTCCAACAAATTATTTATACGGTTGAAATCATTTATGAAATTAGCAAATGGAACATTGAATAAAATGGTCAAAGCATTAACTGTAATTATATAAAGTGTTTTAACAAATAACACGAATTACATATTTTGTACAGACGTTGAATGTGTCTGATTAAAAATGTCTTTCATTTTCTGCATAAGATTGTGTTGCAGCAATTGAGGTAAGTTGTAAAGTTCTTTGTCACTGGAAGATTTATCAAGATCATATGTTTGCGTTGTGGTGCAGTGGATATCGGCTCGGAACGAGAAACCGGGGAGCCAATTTCGAATTCCAGTTGAATTCATTGCATTCACTTACGCGCAAATACCCTTGGGAAAGGTATTAATCCATCTCTTCCTTCCAGTTATGGGTTAAATAACAGGACAGATTGGGTTCTATAGCCTTGGTTGGCAACCAGTCTACCGCAGAAAGCAATGGCAACCTACTGCTCAGTCATGTCTCTTTCGAGACATGATCGCCCAAGCGTGTATCACGTATGGCACTTACCTGACTGACTGATTGTTAGAAGATTGGTGAAATTTTCTGAGTCCGTTGATAAGTTCATCTTTCTAAAGTTTAAAAGAATGATTAGTAAGAGAAGGTGAGTTGGTCTTACATGTTGTGCGTGTTAAGATTCTTGTGTCAACTGTAAAAATTTGTACACGTGTTATTTAAAGCAATAAAAGGCTTCTACTTGCGTCTTGCAATTAGTGCGGATGTGGGAGAGAAATGCTTGATATTGAAGAGCACGAACCCCGCAATAGCCTTCCTTTGTGTTCTCTGGTTCTACTGCAACTGTTCCTGGGTGTACCACGTGTCTGTTATATATACATCCCGTAAAGAAGCGGGAAAGCAAGATTATCACGTTATTGTCGCGTGTGTATATGTACAATGGGTGAATGTAGTTGTGTGGAAATACACGTGATCATAAGATGATCTATTATGAGATGTCTCTAATTTGTATTTAGCTACATTGTATTTATTTTTAATTTTCATATTGAATTGTTCACCTAAATTGCATAAGATCCATTATTGTACATAGGCTGAAATGATTTATTGGACATGTCTCTAATTTGTGTTTAGATATATTGTATTTATTTTCAATTTTTCTAGTTGAATTTTTCACCTGAATTGCATATGATCTATTATTGTACATAGGCTGGAATGATCCATTATGACATGTCTCTAATTTAGATACATTGTATTTATTTAAAATTTTTCATATTGAAATGTTCACCTATATTGCAGATACATAATTAGATTGCAACAAAATGTGTATTTTATATAAATGCAAGCGTACGGCAATTGAGATTAATTGGGAGGGAGACATTGTATAATAGATTCGGTGGTGGGGGATGAGACCCTTCCATCGGTGGTGGGGGATGAGACCCTTCCATCAGGCTTGAACAATAGAAAAGGATTCATGATTTTTCAATGATCATTAGTGCGAAAGTGAGCCCAACTGACTAGACAACAATTTGAACTCGCTATGTCGATTCTGCTTGCCACGTCGCTGTGATTCTTTTCACACATTTCTAACAAATAATAATAATATTTTACAAAAATATTCAGTAAAAATGCCATGATGTCATTTCTAACCTTAGGTCTCTGGTTGGGATCCGAAAGAAAAGGAGTATATATCAGAAATCAAAGAAGAAGAAGAAGAGGAGGAGGAGGTGGAGGAGAGAAGAACAGGAGGATGAAGAAGAAGAAGAAGAAAAAGAAGAAGAAGAAGAAGAAGAAGAAGAAGAAGGAAGAGAAGAAGGAGGGGGAAGAACAAGGGAAGGAAGAAGAAGTAGGAGGAGGAGAAAGAAAAACGGAGAAGAACAAGAGAACGAAGAAGAAGAAGAAGTAAAAGGAGGAGGAGAAGGTGGAGGTGAAAAACAAGAGGATGAAGATGACGAATAAGGCGGAAGAGAATGAAGAGGGGGAAGAACAAGAAAACGAAGAAGAAGGAGAAGGAGGAGAAAGAGAAGGGGAGAAGAACAAGATGACAAAGAAGAAGACAAAAGAAGGAGGAGAAGTTGGAGGGGAGAAAAAAGAGGAAGAAGAAGAAAGAGGAGGAGAAGGTGGAGGGGAGAATAACAGGAGGATGAAGAAGAAGAAAAAAGAGGAGAAGAATGTGGAGGGGAGAAGAACAAGGGGATGAAAAAGAAGAAGAATGTGGAAGAGGAAAAGGAGGAGAGGGATGAACAAAAAGACGAAGAAGAAGGAGAAGGAGGGAAAGAGAAAGGGGGAGAACAAGAGAACGAAGAAGAAGAAAAAGGACGAGGAGAAGGAGGAGGGGAAGAATAAGAGGACGACGAAGAAGATGGAGGAGGAGAAGAGAGAGAGGGAAGAATATAAGGAAGAAGAAGAAAGAGGTGGAGATGGAGAGGGATAAAACAAGAAGAAGAAGAAGAAGAAGAAGAAGAAGAAGAAGAAGAAGAAGAAGAAGAAGAAGAAAAGAATCAAGAGAAGGAGAAAGAGGAGGAAGAGAAGAAATAATAATAATAATAATAATAATAAATTGAAAACAAGAGTCGTGCCAGTGATAGTAGGTGCACTTGGAATGATAAAAAAATGGAACAAAAGAACACATTGAAAGAATCCCTGGAAACCCCAGCTTAAGAGATATACAAAAAATTGCCTTATTAAGTACAGCCCACACACTAAGGAAAACTTTATCTATGTAATGCTAGGGATGATAGGGAAGATAGAAAAACATGAAATGAAGCCATAACAATACGCCACTACCTGCCTTAGGTCTCCCCGCAGACTTGGTTGGTAGTGAGACCAAAGCAGAAATCGAAATATGATGAAAAATGACATAATAATAATAATGATAGAGTGGGTTAATATTTCCATTGGAAAATATTTCTCTTTTACAGAAAGAAAAGAGCAAGAAACTCGTATGAACATCACCTAGACCCGGTTACATAGATAAGACCTGGAACAATTTTACGAGATTTTACAATACACACAGAGAGAACAATCATTCGCCCAGACATCGTAATCAAAGATCACAAGAGCAGAAGTCACTTACTTATTGACATGACAGTCTCTGCAGATTGCAATGTATTCTTTAAAGATCTTCAAAAAAAACTGTCAAATTACAAGGATATTGTAGAGGAAATCTACAAAAAAATTGACACATGAAGACATCAATAATTCCAGTTGTAATTGAAGCCTTAGGATTGATTGAAAAAGGTTCCGATAGATTCGTTGATAAGATTCTTGGTAACCCAGGCTTTAAAGAAATAAAAATAAAATTCTACTCACATGTACAGTTTACACCTTACGGAGAACTTTATCGATGTAAAATATGGGATCTTAGTTTTCTTATCTTTCTTTCTTTTTCCTCAAAAAACACTCAGTAGAAAATGTCATGATGTAATTTCTGAGCTTAGGAACCTGCTCAGAATCCGGAAATAAATTAGTACGCAACAGAAATCCAAGGTAATAATAATAATAATAATAATAATAATAATAATAATAATAATAATAATAATAATCTTCTATTATAATATATATATATATATATATATATATATATATATATACACTCAGTTAGATATATATATATATATATATATATATATATATATATATATATATATACTCAGTTAGATATATATATGTAAATATATACTCATTTAGATAGGTGTGAATTTGAGTCCCTGGGTTTCAAGCTCTTGCGATCGTCAGAGCGCTTTCAAATAAGTACTACTCTTATATAATATATAGATAATAAAATATATATAACAAATTGTATATATATATATATATATATATATATATATATATATATTTACACACACATTTCAAACATATATATATATATATATATATATATATATCCCTCCTATCATGCTCAAAAATATATATATATCCCTCTTATCATGCTCAAAAATATGGTCACATGAAACCCCCTTTTGTAGTTTATGTAAAACCAGAAAAATATTTTTAGATGAGCGGTGCAGGGCAGTTGCATATCGGCTCGAAGCAAGAGTCGAATTCTAGCTGAATTCTTTGCATTAATTTACGCACAAATTTTTTTAGGTCTTTACATCTGGAAAGAAATGAGTACTTAACAGAAATCAAACGAAATAATAATAATAATAATAATAATAATAATAATAATAATCCTCTCTATCACAATAAAGACCGTTGAGTATATATATATATATAGCCCTCCTGTTGCCGTCATTTAGAAAGAGTGATAATAGCGGGGCAGCATCGGCTCAGTTAATTCTCTTTACTATCAGTTATTAAACTTTACTACCAGTTATTAAAATCTTTTGACTAGTTATGAAACTCTTGCCACCTGTTCACATGTTTATTTTTTCAACAGTGCCTTATTTTATTTTTTAAGTTAGTTATGTCGTCAAATAATTATATATATATCTTCTCTGTTATAATAAAGACCGTTGTATATATATATATATATATATATATATATATATATATATATTATAAACATATACTGTTAAATATAAGAGACAATGAATGTCTATTATGTTTAATCATCAGCCGTTCTAAACATCGTATTTTGGCTTTAATTTCAGTTGAAAATAAAGACAAAAATTCTCCAACATTTGGATAATTTTTATTCAGTTGGTTCTAAGCTTTCGGCTCACATGGGTCATCTTCGGAGAGGTTATAAAGACGGTAACACAATCAATACACAATATCCACCATCAGCGACGATTTTTCTTGTGTTGACATAAAACTCCGCTAAGCAACGGCAATGCGGTGTGACGTCATAGAACCGCATTGCAAATTAGGGAACTGCGTTTGTTATTTTTGATAACTACTGCCGAAGAAAAAACTTCAATAAAAAAGTCAATTTCAGAAATTTCTTATTCATCGGTCTAAAAGTGTCGTTCATCGTGTAATTAGCAGGTATAAAACCGATAAAACGTGAGATGCAAGACCAAAAGCCGGTAGACCTCCAAAAACATCACAAAGAGAAGATCGAAGAATTGTTAGAATATCTACAAAAGAAAAAAGTTTTGAACTACTACATCAATTGCTCGTAACTTTAATGAAGACACAGATAATAAGACCTCAAGGAAAACGGTTGCTCGCATGATAAAAAAATGCAGGATTGCATGTCCGTATTCCATCTTCGAAGCTTCTCATTTCAAAGCAAAACCAAAAGACACGCCTTGAGTATGCGAGAGAAAATGTTGTTTAGACTGACGCACAATGGGATACAGTTAATTTCAGTTTACTATATTTGGTTCTGAGGGCAAAACTTCCGTACGCCGAAGAACAGATGAAAGACTGTCTTCTCAATGTGTCAAGAAAACTGTTAAGTTTGGTGGCGGCAGTGTGATGGTGTGGGGAATGATTTCATCTTCAGGAGTTGGCCCTATCATCCGAGTACATGGCAATATCAATGCTGAGATTTACAAAAGGCTTCTTCAGCAGCATGTGGTATCAAGATTACACCATAATCTTTATGAATCTCCTATTTACATGCAGGACAATGCACCTTGCCACAAGACTCAGAAGGTTATGGCTTTATTTGAAGAAAAAGCAATCGCCTTAATGAAGTGGCCAGCTCAGAGCCCTGATCTGAATCCAATAGAAAATGTTTGGAAGATAATTGGATAAAGGGATCAGAAAAGAAATCCGAAAAACCAGGATCACCTATGGGAGTTATTGAAAGACGAATGAGAGGGAATTACTACTGATTTTTGCAAGAAATTAATTAGATTGTGTGGTCGACGATGCAGAGAAATTATTGAAAAATGGGGATGTTTAGCAAATATGAAATTTTGTTGATATTTTGTTCACAATCAAGTGTTAACAAGATCGTTCCTTAATTTTTGTACAGTAGCTTATTTCCTTTGTTCCATTTAATCTTTAATTTTTAAAAAAAAACTATTATGTGAATTTTTGTAACTTTGTATAATATTTATGCATTAAACCCTAATCTTTATTCGGCAAAAATTTTATTGCTAATCAAGCATTACTTTTTAAGTAATACAAATATTTATGTCTTTGTTGTTTCCGTTCCTTACATTATGGCCGCTACTATATATATATATATATATATATATATATATATATATATATATATATATATATTAGAAAGAAAACTCAACATATAATCAAAAGTTTTTCCACAATATATTTGCTCTTGATAGTATACATTACGTTCTTTGTTTTTATCAAATTGATATTTTGTATTAATTATATAAAATCTTTGCGATTACCCTCTCCGACTTCATGGATTACTATTCTCTCCTATCTCTCTCTCTCTCTCTCTCTCTCTATATATATATATATATATATATATATATATATATATGAATTTTTTAAACATTCTTTTTGATCGATGCTCGTATTTAAGTAGATGCTTTGTTTATAATCAACAGTATTATATAATTATTTCTACCGGCCTGATTATTTACGATAATTTTTTTTACGGAAATATGTGTCATTAGGAAGGATTCGAGTAGATATAATTATTACGATGAATCGGAAATTGTGTTATATATGCTTGATTTAACTTCGTTTAGACTGTTGGTCATTCGTGGTCGAGAGGTCCAAGACGCATCTGTTCAATTAATGTTTTTCCCTATATGGATAGGGGTCGCAAGTAGAAATAAATATATACTACTGTTTGATTATGAATGTACCAAACTTGCTAGCCATTTATGGGAATTAAGATTAAAAAAATGAGAAAGACCGTAATATAACATGTAATATAGTGAAAAAAAAACCATACAATATAACGGTGCTCATGTATACAGATTGTACTAGGAAGAAAAGCTATACATTAGGTTGTTCCCAGAACAAGAAAAAAAGGATAAATACTAAATGAAAAAACAAAAACCATATCCGGATGTAATTACGCTTCTAAATAATTACTAAAATCATGCAAGCATGGATGCAAGTATCCTTCAATAACTCCTTCTAAATTTTGAAAGTTTTCAGTTTCAAAATTCCAATCGTGTGTTCCTAAAAATCTAATAATTATAATTTGCCTGAAGATACTGAACATTTGAAACCGAGGTTGCGGAAATAACTCATTTCCAAATTATATATATATATATATATATATATATATATATATATATATAGGTAGATAGATAGGTAGATAGATTTATATAAATATATATATATATACATATATATTTATACATATACATATACATTTATACATATATATACATTTCTACATATATATACATATATATACATATATATACACATAAAAACAAACATATATATATACATTTATACATATATATACATTTATACATATATATATATACATATATATATATACATATATACACATGTATACATACATATATATATACATAGACACATACATATATATAAGCATACATATATATATACATACAAACATATATATACATATATATATGCATACATATATATACATACATATATACACATATATATATATTATACATGTATATATATATACATTTAGTGTATCGAGGCAGCAAATAATTTTCTAAACATATACTGTTAAATATAAGAGACAATGAATGTCTATCGTGTTTCATCATGAGCCGTTCTAAACGTCGTATTTTGGCTTTAATTTCAAATGAAAATAAAGACAAAAATTATCCAACATTTGGATAATTTTTTATTAAGTTGGATCTAAGCTTTCGGCTCACATGAGCCATCTTCAGAGAGGTTATTAGTATTATCATCTTAATAACCTCTCTGAAGATAGCTCATGTGAGCCGAAAGCTTAGAAGCAAATCAATAAAAAATTATCCAATTGTTGGAGAATTTTGTCTTTATTTTCAACTGAAATTAAAGCCAAAATACGACGTTTAGAACGGCTCATGATTAAACATGATAGACATTCATTGTCTATTTTATTTAACTGTATACCTTTTAAAAATACATACATACATACATACATGCATACAAACATACATATATATATATATATATTTATATATATATACATATATATATATATATATATATATATATATATATATATATATATATATATATCGCTCATTCAGTTAAATGAATTAGAGCACGCTGGCTATTGGGCGCGTATAATGATAATATATGCGCTAAAAATTTGCCTTCTTCCACCGAACGCCCATAGCCCAGAGGTAGAAACGCCGACTGGTGCCAATTCGGTCGGGTTTCAATCCTGGGTTAAAAAGCAACCGGAGTCTAACCGTACTGATGAGCTGTGATACAGCGAAACGTATCTGTCTGCGGGTGACAATGCATATATATATATATATATATCCTGATACTCACAGGGGTTGGGATTATTTTGTTGTTTTTTTCTTCCTATGTCTTAATGTTAGATAGCACAATATTAGGTACATCAATTTGTATGTTGCCGTCATTTTAAACTGCATGTCGATAAAATATATATTGCTGTCATTTCTAAAGGCACTGGCCCACTAATAATAATAATAATAATAATAATAATAATAATAATAATAAGAAGAAGAAGAAGAAGAACCACAGCAACAGTTAAAAATGAGGTTAAGTATGCTTTTACGTATCTCTGAATTCTGTTTGTTTTATTGCCCTAGATTCGCCGCGAGGTTTTGCCAGTTTCTTTCATCCAATTGCCTTTTATCTTCATGTCTTACTGGCTTCATCGCTTTGCCTTGTGTGAAATGATACAATCAAAAGAAAGAAAGAAAAAAAAAACCTCGGTACACCGAATTCATTTTCCGTTACCCCAGCGGCGCCTCATGGGCAAATAATCCACCGGTTAAGCACGCAATGTTTTCAACAACGACAGATACAAAAGTTTTTCCGTGCCTATATTTTGACATTTTATACTCTTCGTGGGAGATTTTAGAAGACGGAATGTCACGAAGAGTGGAAATAGTAATTCTATTTCAAAGAGAATGGAAAGAAAAGTCACTCAGTAAAAGTGAAATTAACAATAAGAATAATTCCGTAAAAAAAAAAAAAAATTGTTGCAGAAAAAGGAAAAGAAAAAAAAAATGAAAAAGGCAAAAGAAAAACCATAAACTCGATAATCGAAAAAATCAGGTTATAGAAGGAGTGGTTCGATTTTAATCAAATTTGATACACTCATAGACAAAGACATAAGAAACGATATTCAGATGTTTCAAGGTTGCGGTTCTTACAACAGTACAGAAAATCAATAATATATATATATATATAAGGCAAGATGTTTGTGTGTGTGTCTGTTTATCTGTCTGTATGTACTTTATACAAATCCACATAGATTAGTTTTAAAGCTTTCATTTCACCCGAGCAACGCCGGGCTATACTGCTAGTATTTTATAGTTAGAAGATTTTTAAGTCTTTAAATGTACTTACCAGTTATATTAATACATGTAGCAAATATAGAGTTAAACAGTTTATTACTGGACAGATATAGAAATGTCTGTTCCAGATTCATATTAATTTATATTAATTGCTTGCCAATATCGTCAAAATGGCCGCATATCTTATGTCTTTTTTAAATGAATTTACTCCACGTAAGACAGTGAAGCCATTAAAACACAAGTTACTGGGTTTGAAAAAAATAGAAAGCAGAAACATTATCAAGGAACGAGGACAATATAAGAGTAATTAAGAAGACAGCAGATAAAGATTGACATTGCATTTAAATTCTTAAAAATCAAAGATGGCTGTAAAGCATGTGTTTTAATGGATTTACACACTTGCTTGTGGTAAATTCAATTCAGGATAAATCTTCCTTAAAGAAGGATTCAAATTGTTATAGTAGAACATCCTGATATTCCTCGAGAATAGAATGCTCTACTTTATGAAAGACAGTAACGAGCGGTACGACAGGAAAAGGTCTTAGGCATTCGCCTGACTTTTCAATGACACTGTCAGCTCTGCTTTCGGGTAGAGGGCGCTCTCTGCTTCCGAGCAGAGAGCACAAACCCAGTCGTGGTTCCGTCGAAGGGTAGAACCACGACTGGGGAAAAATAGACAGACATTTTTTGGCCCGGCTATATGGCCTGGAATACCCACTATAAAATGACCATGTGTCACATCTGGCCTTGTGTGGGAAGGCTAGTAAAAAGAAAAGGTCTTAGGCATTCGCCTGACTCCTCTATGACACTGTCAGCTCTCTGCTTCCGAGCAGAGAGCACAAACCCAGTCGTGGTTCCGCCGAAGGGTAGATCCACGACTGGGGAAAAATAGACAGAGATTTTTTGGCCCGGCTATATGGCCGGGAATACCCACGATAAAATGACCATGTGTCACATCTGGCCTGGCGTGGGAAGGCTAGTAAATACAGAAGGTCTTAGGCATTCGCCTGACTTTTCTATGAAACTGTCATCTCTCTGCCTTCGGGTAGAGGGCGCTCTCTGCTTCCGAGCAGAGAGCACAAACCCAGTCGTGGTTCCGCCGAAGGGTAGAACCACGACTGGGGAAAAATAGACAGACATTTTTGGCCCGGCTATATGGCCGGGAATACCCACTATAAAATGACCATGTGTCACATCTGGCCTTGTGTGGGATGGCTAGTAAATACAGAAGGTCTTAGGCATTCGCCTGACTCCTCTATGACACTGTCAGCTCTCTGTCTTCAGGTAGAGGGCGCTCTCTGCTTCCGAGCAGAGAGCACAAACCCAGTCGTGGTTCCGCCGAAGGGTAGAATCATGACTGGGGAAAAATAGACAGACATTTTTTGGCCCGGCTATATGGCCGGGAATATCCACTATAAAATGACCATGTGTCATATCTGGCCTTGCGTGGGAAGGCTAATAAATGCAGAAAGGTCTTAGGCGAAGGCATTGACTATTTGATAGTCGATTCTGCTCCAACCCGTGGCTTGCCTATATGTGTATTATTGTTAATTGTATCTTAGTACAATAAATCTGTATTTCTTATTCCTGGTGTGGAGTTCCATTCTTTAACTGATCAATTGATACTGTATTCCTTTTCGGGATATCACAAATAAAACTGTTTATAAGATTTATGCTACAATTGTGACCGTCTCTAACCCACAGACGAAACGCTGTTTACCTCTCGGTATACTATCGCCATTTTCATTGCCCACCATACCACATACACAGTTGATCCATCGTCATTCCATTCATATTCCACTAGTGAGAAGGAAATTTTACATTTGATAGCTTCTTCCCCAGAACTGTTATTTTTTAGAGAAGACTCCCGAGGAGATGCTTTCAAGATCAAGACGACGTAGACCTCTTCAAATCTAGGGCTAGTCTTTATCCTTCATATATCCTACACTTCTTATTTCTTTCCTCTACGGCAAGACAGCAAAAACATTTGGTAATCGTCTATCTTAATTCTTTTATATATATATTTTTTTAAGAATTTGCCTATAAGTAAGGCAATAAAGCTACTAAGACACAAGGTGTTACTGGGTGTTGGAGAGTATGTGAAAAAGAAAACGAAAAGAAAACACTGCAAAGGAGAAAGGACAATAAAAGAACAAAAATTAAGAAGGCAAAAAATAACGACTGACATAGCATTTAAATTTTTGAAGATCAAATTTAACTGGAAAGCAAGAGGTTGAAATAGGGGTTCAAACGCACAAAATTATCATAGAAATTACATGTACATCAAATGAAAAATGTTAAGTCCTTGTCGCCAATCTAATCAGTGAGTTAAGTTCCATACGTGATGCACGCTTGAAGAGATATGACAGACCAGGCAAAATATTTTTCTGCAGTATGTTGCCATTCCTTTCTACGGTAGACTGATTGCGAGAAAAAGCTATAGATTCCAATCTGTCATTTAACCCATAGCAAGAGGGAGAAGCCAAGATTATTTATGAGTAAGTGAAACAAAGAAATTCAGCTGGAATTCGTTTCACCGGTTCCTCGTTCCGAGCCGATATCTACTGCACCAAACGCACACCCTCACATTATTACACCTACAACGCTAGAAAACACAAAAGCGAACTGACACAGATTCACAGAACACAACGTCAGTTAAATTGCGAAAGTGGAAGAGCGTTTGGGCGCCGGTCATGTACCGCCAACCAATCATCAGTCAATAGCGTTTGAGTACTGGAGCAAAGAGACGCAGGCACGGACCCAAATTTTGTGCCACTTTTCAGACGCCAGCCATAAATTATTCTAGAAAAAATCCACGAATGCTGAAACGCGAATAGATGGGGGCTTACTGTATATATATATATTTTTTTCTAAACATATACTGTTAAATATAAGAGACAATGAATGTCTATTATGTTTAATCATGAGCCGTTCTAAACGTCGTATTTTGGTTTTAATTTCAGTTGAAAATAAAGACAAAAATTATCCAAATGTTGGAGAATTTTTTATTAATTTGGTTCTTAGCTTTAAACAGCCCACACTTAAAACACTTTTAAATCTGGTCGTAATTTGAATACATGATTCTGTTGTCATTTCGCGCTATCACATGTTGTGATGTCATAGAACTGCATTGTAAATTTGCGAACTGCGTTTGTTATTTTTGGTAACTATTGCCTAGCGGAGTTTTATGTCAACACAAAATAAAATCATCGCTGATGGTGGATGTTATGTGTTTCCGTTTTAATAAAGTTGGCTCATGTGAGTCGAAAACTTAGAACCAAATTAATAAAAATTTATCCAAAAGTTGTAGAATTTTTGTCTTTAATTTCAACTGAAATTAAAGCCAAAATACAAAGTTCATTTTATCACCTGGTATAGGAATGCGGCATTCTAGGTGTGATATCCACTTTTAAAGATTGATACTGTATATCTTACCAAATCGCCCATTGATAAAATGTTTTCCGTCTTCCCTATGATTCCTTTCGTCTGGACAAATCTAACAAAACCATTTTTGTAAAACATTTCGGTCTGAGGAGGTGAATAATTCTAATGTCCACGAAAAAAATTATCACCTATGGATTTGTAAATTCGTTTAGTTTGTTTATATATATATAGTCATATACAGGCAGACCTGTTTCGCTGAATCACAGCTCATCAGTACGGTTTGACAGCCTATTGCCTTTTACCCAGGACTGAAACCCAACTGAATTGGCGTCAGTCGGCGATTCTACCTTTGAGCTACGGGCGCTTGCTAGTAGGAGGCAGACTTTTTAGCTTGTATATAATCATTATGCACGCCCAGTAGCTGAGAGTGTTCTACTTCATTGCTGAATGAACGATGCGTAGATACCATTTTATATATATATGGCGTGTGTATACACTGTTTATATAGAACACGTTAAAATTTCTCTTGCCTGATTCCATGCGTCTATGGCTTAGGGAGTAGCGACTCCAACTGATCCCAAATCAGTCAAGTTTCGATCCCGGCCAGCAGCAAGTGGATGTATCTAACCACACTGATGAGTTGCAATACAGCGAAACAGGCTTGTATGTGGATAACTAATATATATATATATATATATATATATATATATATAAATAATATAAAGATATATGATGTTTTTTTATTTATGAGGAATTATATATCGGATAAAGAACAAAAAGTAAATATGTAACATTTTTCTTCTTTATGAAAGCTTCCTCGGAGAATGAGTTTTTTTTTCCTCATCTCATTCTCTAATAAAGCATTTTTTTTTAATCGTATCACCCCAAGCAAGGCATTTCACTGCCACTATAGCGCAGGGGTTTACATAGAGGGATTGGGTATGGGAAATGTCAGAAGGAGGGTGATAGACGACTTAGGATGTACATAGGGAAAGAGTTGGAGAGAGTGGGTGTTAGTTAGTGTGTTAGGAGGTGTCTATTGACCTTACATTTAAACTCCTGGAGGTTGTAGCCGTCGGGGAAGCAAGCATGCCGTAAGGAATTCCATATGTGGGAAGTGCGAGGAAAGAAGCTGTTGGAGTAGCAATGGCAGTTACATTTCATCTGTTTCACTGTAAAAGGGTGGGACCCAGTGGCCAATCTAGTATCTCGTGCAAATTCACATCTAGGAGGCACCAGTGATTTAAGTTCATCAGAGCAGAAGCCATGAAAGTATTTATAGAAGAGGCACAGGGAAGCCACGTCACGCCGGTGGGAGAGTGACTGCAGGCGGTCAGCTAAGTCGGTATCAATCACATTACAGATTCTTCGCTGTATCTTGTCAAGAAGCCCGAGGAGAATAGCAGGGGCACCCGACCAGATGTGGCAACAGTATTCAAAACACGGGCGGATGGTAGATTTTTATAAGTGCAGGATTGATTCGGACGGAAAGAATTTCCGGGCCCCGCACAGAGAGCCGACTTTCATAGCTGCGGATTTAGCAATGGATTCGACGTAGTCATTCCACTTGAGGTCCGCTGAGAGTGTCAGGCCAAGCAGGCGTAGTGATTTATTCTCTGGGAGGCAAGCCTGTTCCATGCTAATGGGAGGGAGGTGCGGTTGTCTGTGGTGGTTAATTGACAGCAGCTTCGTTTTGGAAGAATTGAATTTTACGAGCCATTTCTTACCCCAATCCACCACGGATTGGAGGTCCTTCTCAAGCTCGGCAGCGAGGTTCGCCTTGTCACCAACACCAGATTTTTAATCGAGGCGAGAGTAAACTGTGGTATCATCGGCGTACATGCCTACTTGTGATCTTATGGCATCGGGGAAAGCGAAATATGTTACATGATTAAACGTTTTCTGTTTGTTCATTATCGTGTCATTCTGTCCAATTCCGTTCCATATTTAATCTTCATACAGTTCGAGTTCATATATATATATATATATATATATATATATAGTGCATCGAGGCAGCAGATAATTTTCTAAACATATACTATCCTCAAATTTACATTAGAACTTAATATTAATAATAAAATTCCATTCCTTGATATATTCATTGATTCTAGCACACATAGATTTACTACATCTCTATATAGGAAATCAACTAGCATAAACTCGAGTCTTCTTAATTATAATAGTGAATGCCCCCAACGATATAAGTTAGCTGTTATAAAAATCTTAATTCAACGCACACAAATGATATCTTCTTCCAAATCTATATTTTAAAAAGAATTACACAACATTAAGCAAACACTTGTCAATAATGGATTTCCTAACTCCGTTATTGATAAAAAAATTAAAATGTATCTCAACAAAATTAACAATAGCTCTAGCAATAATGATAATATTAATAATAATGGTTTACATCAAAATAAACATAACACTATTAACTTATACAATTGCAACCAAATACATAATAATTACAAACAAGATGAAAAACTCTCAAATACATAATACGTAGAAATGTTAAACCAGTGGATAGTAATAATCAAATTAAACTCATCATATATTATAAACAATTCAAAACAATTGACCTCATAGTCTCTAATAACCCTGCAAGCACTCAACTAAATCCTACACAAAAAACCAATGTAGTGTATCAATTTACATGCCCGTTCAAAGATTGTATCTCTGGTACTAATAATAAACCCACTACATATATTGGTTTTGCTACAACCACGCTCTCCCGTAGACTTACCTGTCACCTTTCTGATCAAAGTACAATTAAACAACATTTCTCAGAAAAACATAACCATGTAGGTAATATCAGCCAGATTTTAGTCAACAATACAACAATCCTCACTCATACACATGGTAAAAAGAACCTTCATATATTGGAGGCCAACTACGTTAAATCCAAACAACCAACACTTAATGAAAATGAAGTTTAAATCTGGTCATAACACATTACATTGCATTTAAATATATGGTTCTGTTATCATTTCGAGCTCTCACGCGGTGTGACATCATAGAACTGCATTACAAATTTGCGAACTACGTTTGCTATTTTTGGTAACTGTTGCCGTTGCTAAGCGGAGTTTTATGTCAACACAAGATAAAATCGTCGCTGATGGTGAATGTTTTTGTGTTAACGTCCTAGTAATCTCTCTGAAGATGGCTCATGTGAGCCGAAAGCTTAGAACCAACTTAATAAAAAATTATCCAAATTTTGGAGAATTTTTTCTTTATTTTCAACTGAAATTCAAACCAAAATACGATGTTTAGAACGGCTGATGATTAAACATAATAGACATTCATTGTCTCTTATATTTAACAGTATATGTTTAGAATATATATATATATATATATATATATATATATATATATATATATATATATAGGATAGGTTAGCCAAATGCCGACGACAATTCTACTCCTGCAGCTTCTTCTCTCGCACTTCACGCCTGTGGAACTCGCTCTCATAGTCTTGCTTTCCTGACGGCTACAACCTCCAGAAATTTAAATGCAACGTCAATACTCATCTCCTAACGACTTGACTCTAGCCCTTCCCCCACCCCGTATATCCTTCCCTTTCTCTCCCCCTCTTGCAACTGTCATCACACCTGCATTTTCATCTTTCTATTGCTTCTTTGTCATTGGTTTGTAATCCTCTTCTCCCTCCTCTAATTAATTTTCTTTCAGTTATGTAGCCCCCCGCACATCATTGGCATTTACGACTTGCCCGGGGTGAAATGATTATATATATATATATATATATATATATATATATATATATATATATATATATATACTTTTTCATCATTTTCACCATTCTTATCTACAAATTAACCACATTTAAAAAATGTTCCCATAATTTGATTGACCATTGCACATACGTTTGAAAGTTAAGAAACCCTAATATCGCATTAGCAAAAATGACAAATTTTACTAAGAGTTACAAAGGACAGGAAATAATGGAGGGCCATGAACAGACCCGGTACATAAATGAAAAATAAAACTATCGCATTAATGATATATTATTATGTATGATTTCGACGTCGTTTGCATTGTGGCGATCCTTCGACTGTCAGGTTCTACTTTCGAATGATTAATATGACTAACAGCGAAATGGCGAAGAGACTAAAATTTGAGAATGTCGCGTAATCGGAAATGAAATGAGGTCTGGCTCCTTCAGGTGACTATTAGGAGAGACAACTTTATAAATAGACGAAAAGGACCGAGTGGAACAAGACTACGAACGTGGGAAATTGCACTTACATCTCGAGCGTATAGATTTTATGGATAAAAAACTTGACCATAGCCTAGAGGTAGAATAGCCGACTGACGCCAATTCGGTCGGGTTTCAACCCTGGGTTAAAAAGCTCATCAGTAAGTTAGACTGCGATTGCTTCTTAACAATAATTACGCTCTCACACCCTGATTGAGCACTCTAGTAGAAAGGTAGACTTTGAAAAAAACAGTAGCCACTCTAGCGTGTACGCATCGCTCATTCAGTAAAAATGAATTTGATCACGCTAGCGACTGGACGCGTAATATGATATGCGCTAAAAAGACTGCCTTCTTCCACAGAACGCCCCGTGGCCCAGGGGTAGAGTCGCCGACTGACGCCAAATCGGTCGGGTGTCGAGCCTGGGTTAAAAAGCAATCGCAGTCTAACGTACTGATGAGCTGTAATACAGCGAAACAGATCTGTCTGCGGATGACTATATATATATATATATATATATATATATATATATATATATATATAATTTATATATTAAAATAACTTTAATCCAAAAGGAAAAGCAGGAAGTTAAATCCTGAAGACCCGATCCTAATTAATATTAATATTTTAATATTAAAAAATGATATAGGTGGAGAGCTCAATGTAATTAAAATTACAGAGCCAATTATAAAATAAAATAAATTTCGATATTCAAAACTGTTGAATGATCACTTCAACATGAAATCCCTAAGAGAGATTTTTCATCTCATCGGCAACTACCAAAATTTCAAAATGAAATAAATAAAAATATTTTGAAGATTAAGAATTTTGAAGATTAAGACACTCCCGTCAACCCCTTCGAAGCGCGCTCTCACTCTCTGTTCCCTAGAATACACGGTCCATCGATTAATAAAAATATAACTCATATTTTTATATAAATACTTGTTTGTTGTCTGTCGATATACAACAGACTTGTATTTTTGGTGCCTAAGTGACTTGGTTTTGAAACAACAAAACAGATTGATACGAACATTATTGGGTTTACCACGGCAGTGATTGGAATTCAACCAGACCACAGCGACGATTGAAAAAACTACCAGATAGAAAGAAAAAAAAAGAAGACGAAAATATAGCAGCCGTATGACTGGACGTCAGCAAAGGTAAGTGACACTTTGATTTAATAGTGTGTGTGTTCTCTGCTCGTATTTATAATAAGTCCAGTTAGAAAAAAAAAATGCATACTTTTGCCGATCTGAAACTAGAGTTGAAAAATGGATTATTCAGTAGAACGGACGGGGTACAGGTTACATGTAGAGAATAGCAGGGAACGCCGGTGAAGTAGAGAGAGTATTATGCCTAGCGCTTAGGGTTGGGGTTGACGGGGGATGTTAAAGTTGACGGATAGGTAGAAGTTGAGATATTTACCTATCTGTAAGTACAAAACATCTGAGTTAATGATTTATTTTCGTTGTTAATATTTTACCATATATGTGAAGTGAGTTTACTGGTATGTGGCTTGATTAATCTTACTTTTTAAGTGAAACGTAAGATCATGCAAAGGAAGTTTCTTCTACTCTTTAAAGTGGATAATTGGATTAACTTGTTGATAACAATGTTTTCTTTGGGTTGTGCAGGTTCCCATCAATTCAACATCCTCTGTGAATTTTCATTTATGTGACTTGTGAAATATCTTTTGAAGATATATTAATTTCTGAAAACTAGTAAATATGGAGAGATTTAGTGAAGGATATGAGGAACTCCCGAAGAAGTTGACGATAGGAGTCATTGCTGGCGTGGTCGGCGTAATAATAATCCTGGGAATAATAGCCAGGAAGCGGATTTTTAAGTGGGAAAGAAGCAACAGTGCTTCGGAAAAGGAAATTGAGTTATCCGTTGTGAATAGTACTCCGGGGTCAACGGGTGTTCAACACTCTGCGTTAAACAGAGAGATGTCAACAAATCAGATATGCTTGGTTTCGAATCCAGAGGAAGTAGTTCAGGGAATGGAAAACATTGTACCAGCTGGGGAGCCGCGAGTTACGGGTCCATTTTTTTTTTTAAACTAAATTAATATAGATGAAACCTCTAATCCTCCACAAGTAAATTGCATGCGGATTAACGTTGGAATCAGGGTAATTTTCTTAAATTTCTATTGAACATTTCTCGGTCAGACTATGAATGTTATGTACGGCAGATAATGGCCATTTTTTCTGTGTTCAAACATAGTATGTTTGAAATTAAATTAAATTAAATGAAGTTACATGTGTAACAATAAACTCAAGCAGAGACACGCATGGTGTTGGTCAAAGGTCATTTACTCGATGTCGGTTTGGAAACTGGGGCGCGGTCACCGTCTATTAATCATGTGGTTATGCATCGATTTGTCTACGCTTATGGACAGAGTCGAGAAAGAAAATGAACATTTTTAGGAACTTTGCCCAATTCTGTGAAAATGGATATTGAAAAAGGGAGGAAAAAAAAAAAAGGAGGAAAAAAGAAAAAAAAAAGAACAATGAAACATCGAGCTGGTTTAACAATTTTCAAGATGGACACGAACATTATTGGGTTGCCGATGTAGGCTCCCCTATATATTTTTTTTGTTGTTTTTTTATTTCGGCATGCACATGTTTGTTGTTTTGTTTGTTTCGACACATGTTTTATACAATTGTAGGGCTTGTGTGGCATGTAGAGGAGAGTGAGTATGTTGCGCTTAAAATGTTCTTAGGTGAACATTTTGGAAAATGGGTGGGCGAGGAATGTAATATAACAATCTAGGCCCACCCGAGGAAGTGAGGAAGCCGGGGCGTTTTCCGGCCGTTGAAAGGAACGGATGTTTGTTTGACCTTATTTCCGGCAGTAGCGGAAATGGCTACAAGAGGCAAACAGAACAGGTGTCTCTGAGAATTACGTGGGCGTGCGTAGGCGAGGCAAAAATCGGAAGTACCGATTTGGAGATAAAAAGACCTCGGGGCACGGATTTCACGAGCAGTCAGACGAGGACCAGACAGAGAGACACACAACAGATTCGACGACCCCCCCCGTCAACCCCTTCGAAGCGCGCTCTCAATTCTCTGTCTTTGTGCCACACGGTCCATCGTCATCAATAAAAAATATTATCATATTTTTTATATACATCCGTGTTTGTTGTTTATCAATATACAACACTTTTAGACTGAGTTATAAGTGATAAATTTAAAAAAATTGGCCTATATATATATATATATATATATATATATATATATATATATATATATATATATATAGGTAGAGGTGCCAGTCCGTAAACGGTGAGGATAATCCAACAAGATTTTTGGTTAATATAAAATATTAATTGGTAAATTCATATAGAGAGCTTGATGGGTGTTAACCAGAGGATATGATGTTTATAAAGGAAAACTCAACATGTCATTTCAGTTATAAACTATAGCTCATTTCAATGAGTTTAATTAGCTCATATCATCAGACCTTTTACAATATTTCCTCCATCTGGTACAAAATTTCTGCCGGAATGAATCTTTTCTTAAAAGGAAGAGAGGGATAACAATAAAAATAATAATAATAAACATAAAATTACAAACAAACAAATAAATGCCAATAAATATAAGGGAAAAGAGGAGGAAGAAAGAAAAGAAAAGAAGGAAGAAAGAAATAGATTCCTGTTTCAAATCATGGCGTTGAATCCGTTTGCAGTTGTTCAAACCGGCTTGAAAGGGCTTGACCTCTGAAAAAAATATATATTGTCAAATGCCTTCCCCGACGATAATCATTAATATAATTACACACCGATTCAGGGATATTTACATTTTCCACATGTATGGGCAGATACGATTAATCTCTCCTAGATCATGACAAATGGACAATAATAAACGAAGATATATCAGATCACTGTTCGATTGATATAATCGAACTGTAATCTTCCCAGGTTCGCTTCTGTATCAACACATGCAGTGACCAATAATTCAAGGTTGAACATCAAGGCGAAAGGAGTTTTGGTATAAAATTTTAATATGTGAACAAAATATTAAAATAAAAAAATACATAAGTATGAGTAAGAAAGTCCAATGACCTGAATCTCAAAACTTATGCTGGGACACCAATTTAGTCAAAATAGCAAATTCCGACAAATATGAACGAATATGAATGAATACGAATTAAAACGAATGCAGAAGATTAACACACAATCAAAAATGGGAAAGGATATATATTTTGTTATTTAAACATGTGATATGGTGTCAGCGATAACATAATATTCATGAAAGTATGTGCATTTTCTAATACGGGCCTAAGAATATAATAACATCTTTATGTTCAGTTCCTACTTTTTGTTTTACTATTTTTTCTTTTCTCTCTCTTTTTTTAAAAATCATATCACCCCAGGCAAGGCGGTAACGCCACTGATGTGCAGGGGGCTACGTAAGAGTGAAAAGATTGGAAAAGAGAAAACCGGAAACCACATCCTAAACAGGAAACAAGGGATGAGACTCTTCACCTGTTCAATAGACGTGGGTGGAGTCTGAACCGGGTGATAGTTTAGTCTATCAACTCCAACTGAAAAAAAGAAAAAGAAAAAGGCGTGAAAAGATTGGAAAAAAGAAAGCCGGAAACCACACCCTAAACAGGGAACAAGGGATGAGCCTCTTCACCTGTTCAATAGATGTGGGTGGAGTGTGAACCGGGCGATAGTTTAGTCTATCTGCTCCAATTGAAAAAAAGTGAAAAGATTGGAAAAGAGAAAACTGGAAACCACATCCTAAACGAGGAACAAGGGATGAGCCTCTTCACTTGTTCATTAGACGTGGGTGGAGTGTGAACCGAGCGATTGCTTTCTCTCTCTTTCTTTTCTCTCTTCTTTCTTTCTTCTGATTTACACAAACTCAGATTCAAACACTGCCCGGCTGCATTAAATATATATGAATTCTTCTTTATTTCTTTCTTCAAACCAATGTTGTATTCTCCGTATACAAATATCTCTGCAAATATCTTCCTTCACTTGGTTTTTATCCGAACGTTATCTTATTTGCGTCAATATCTTTCTTTCTTTCTTTCTTTCTTTCTTTCTTTCTTTCTTTCTTTCTTTCTTTCTAAACAATTCGGCTCAGTCTTCTTTATCTTATTTTAACAAATAAAAATATATACACTTGTATTTCTTATCCGGAGTTGCTTAAGATGATCTGGTCGAATTATGTGATTATGACAAATGCGTCTCTTCTTTCCATTCATCAGTTATCAGCACTCAGCATGTCGTGACTTTGTCCATTCAAATTCTAGTCAGCAACTGATTCCAATTCTCTGACTTCCTCGTGACTTGTATTTGGCGCGAAATTTACCTCCTGCTGCTTCATGACCTCATATCTGGTCCGTGTCTAGCTTCTGTCTAGACATTTGTTACCAAGGATATTTGGGTAAGTTAACTTGTGACCTGCTATCCCAGAATGATTTTAGGCTCCCACGTGACTATCCTCTGCTGTCAATCGGAGACTAATCTTAATAAATGTGTGTAGCTGTGTGTGTGTGTCTATCTGCATTCGTAAAAATATATATATGTGTGTATGTGTGTGTGTGTGTGTAAATCATCTTCACAAACAACATCCAACATTACCTGATGACGAGATTCTATCTCGCAACATAAAAATTTCTTTGTCGCAAAGTACTTTTAATTGATAATTATATGATTATATTATGCACTATAATATTATTATATGATTATATTATGCTTTAAAATGTTTATAAAAAATAAATACCTGTGAACTCAAAATTGTAAAAACATTGGGTCCTTTTCACCTGGATTACGCTCTCACACCCTGATTGAGCACTCTGGAAGAATGGTGGACTTTGAAAAAACAGTAGCTACTCTAGCATCTACTCATCGTTCATTCAGTAATGAATTAGAACACTCTAACTACTAGCGCATGTATACATGGTGTATCACACGCTAAAAGTCTGCCTCCCTTTACCGAGGGCTCAGAGGTAGAATCGCCGACTGACGCCAATTCGGCCTGGTTTTAATCCTGGGTAAAAGCATTCGGGTGTCTAACCGTACTGTTGAGCTGTGATACAGCAAAACAGATCTGCCTGCTGATGACTATATATATATATATATATATTTATATATATATGTATATATATGTTACATATTTATATGTAACATATATAACTTTATTAACATATATTTTCATAAGATTTGCTTAAACAATAATAATACTTTGTAACATATATCTATATGTTACAATTATATATGTTATATATGTTACAATTATATATGTTACATATTTATGTGTAACAACTATATATATATTCATTAATTACCATATTCACATGTTATATATATATTATCAATCTTAATGACGCGTTGAGTTTCCTCTTATAAATGTCATATTGCTCTGGATAAAATCTACTGAGCTCTCTATACACATATAACATTTAATATTTTATATGAAGTTAATCGTGTTGGGTTATCCTCACTATTTACGGATTGGACACCTCTACCAATATATATAGTCATCCGCAAACAGATCTGTGCTCAATCGGGGTGTGAGGGTATAAATAAACATCCGCAGACAGATCTGTTTCGCTGTATCACAGCTCATCAGTACGGTTAGACAGCCGATTCCCTTTTAAACAGGATTGAAACCCGACCGAATTGGCGTCTTTCGGCGATTCTACCCCTGAGCCGGTAGAAGGAAGCTTTGAATATTTTCCATTTTTAAACGAGTTATTTCGCTAGCCAGTTTTCTACCATGAGTGTTGTCTTCAGGTGATTTTTTAATAAATTTAGTTAATAAAAAGACACCACTCATGGTAGAAACCTGGGTAGCGAAATAACTCGTTTAAAAATGGAATATATATATATATATATATATATATATATATATATATATATATATAAGAAAAAGCAGCACGTACCACACACACACACACACACACACACACACACACACACACATATATATATATATATATATATATATATGTATATATATATACGTTTTATTGAATTTAACAATCAAAATATATTATTGCTTTATTTTTAGTTTATTTCTAATGTTTATAATGTCTTCACCTGAGAAACACCTACACACAGTTGCCTATCACCATTAAGAAAATTATTGTCGATAACACTATCATACTAAATAGATCTAATTGTAAAACTAAATACTCAGGATGTGATATATTCCTAATATACGTCAAGGATTATCTTATTTGCTCTGCTGAAGATCTCACAAGTAACACAATCACAGCTTCCGAATAAGTGAGAAAAGATGCGCAAAAACATAAAGAACATAATTCTCCAAGACGTAAAAGCCGACAGTTCATATCTATCTATCTATCTATCTATCTATCTATCTATCTATCTATCTATCTATCTATCTATCTATCTATCTATCTTTTGCTGTCATGCTCTATCTATCTATCTATCTATCTATCTATCTATCTATCTATCTATCTATCTAATTCACCGGAATATCTATCTATCTATCTATCTATCTATCTATCTATCTATAAACTACGAACACGCTAACAGTGTACTTAATGTTCCCGGAACATAAAACATAGGCACTACTTAATAAACATGCATAACACTACATACATTTTGTTACACGTAAAATAAAATCCATCCTGGATAATGGCTAAACATATAACCGAAAGCGCTTAGATAAACAAAACATTTGGACAATTTCTATAAAATTTATGTCCTCAAACGAAAAAAGTCATATCTCAAACAAATTACATAAAAAATTAACCATAATAACTTTTCTGTCACTTTATGTTTTATACATAAATTATGCCATATGTAATTATATAATTAATGTTTAACATAGTACACTTGGTATATAATCCGGGTAAATTCCAAATGAGACGAACTCGAGAGGACTCAATGGTAAATTCATTTATTTAATTTAACAGAGTAATATTTTATAATCTATAAAAATATTATATATATATATATATATATATATATATATATATATATATACGTATTATATATATATATATATATATATATATATATATATATATATGCATTAATATATATATATATGTATTAATATATAGGTGTCTATGTCCAGTCCGTAAACGGTGAGGATAATCCAAGATTAACTTAATATAAAATATTAAGTGCTATATCTATATAGAGAGATCAATATATATATATATATATATATATATATATATATATATATTAATACATATAAACGTATATTGATACATATATTAGTACATATATATATATTAGTACATATATATATTAATACATATATATATATATGTATTAATATATATATATATATATATATATATATATATATATATATTAATACATATTTTTATAAGTCCCTATTTCATGTTTAGCTAGCCAATAATCCTGACTTAACACCCTGTGACTATTTTACTTGGTGTCGGTTAAAGAATCACCAAACAGAATCTTCAGAAAAACTTGAATGCTGAAAACAAGAATCTATATTTTCCATATCGCAAGAGTTTCTGATGAAATCAGTTGACGCGATTCCTAGGTAACTAGCGTAGCAGGTAGCAAAATCTGATGCCAATTTCGAATTTTTAAATAAAACTTCATGCTAAACCCTTTCACCTCATATCTATTTCTTGTAACAATTATAGTTGATTAATAAATTATAGGTATTTCAAAAGAAGGAATTAATACCTGGAAAATATAATAATTTATTATACAAGTCCTCAATCCCCACTTTAATCAATAAATTTGAGGTCTTTACATCCACAGCAGACAAGGCCGAGGGCTTTGGTCGCAGATTCTCCACCTAATAAAGATTTCATCCGCACCTGGTTCCCCAACTAGAGCTGAGACTCAACTGAGGGACGTTCACATTACTTCTTCGTTAGTCTCTAAAATAATTTCAAAGCTTGACCTCGATAAGGCATGCGGTTGTGATGGAATACCAATCATTGACCTAAAGAAATGTGCCCCCGAACTCTCCTTTGTCCTCTCCAAACACTACAACTACTGCCTCTCTGTGCAAAGCCTGCCGAAAGTCCTTTTCTGTGGTTTCTGTATTTGACTCTCAAATCCCTCTAATCCCCTACCGATTTTTTGGTAAAGTATTCGAGGCGATTATCAATGCTGAAGTGGTACAACATGTCACAACCCACGGCCTCTTTTTATTTTTTTTCTAATCGTGTCGCCCCAAGCAAGGCATTTTACTGCCACTTCTTTGCAGGGGGTTACATAGGAGGAATGTTGAGGAGTGAGAGGTTGCAGGGGTGTCAGGAAGAGAGTAGGAGAAGGAAGAGATTACTGATGAGAGTGGGGTGGACGAGAAGAAATGTTATGAGGAGTGAAAGGTTGCAGGGCGTGTCAGGAAGAGAGTAAGAGAGGGAAGAGATTACTGATATGAGTGGGGTGGACGAGGAGGAATGTTATGAGGAGTGAAAGGCTGCAGGGGATGTCAGGAAGAGAGTAGGAGAAGGAAAAGATCACTGATGAGAGTTGGGTGGACGAGGAGGAATGTTATGGGGAGTGAGAGGTTGCAGGGCGTGTCAGGAAGAGAGTAGGAGAGGGAAGAGATTACTGATGAGAGTGGGGTGGACGAGGAGGAATGTTATGAGGAGGAGAGGTTGCAGGGGATGACAGGAAGAGAGTAGGAGAGGGAAGAGATTACTGATGAGAGTGGGGTGGACGAGAAGGAACGTTATGAGGAGTAAGAGGTTGCAGGGGATGTCAGGAAGAGAGTAGGAGAGGGAAGAGATTACTGATATGAGTGGGGTGGACGAGGAGGAATGTTATGAGGAGTGAGAGGTTGCAGAGGATGTCAGGAAGAGAGTAAGAGAGGGAAGAGATTACTGATATGAGTGGGGTGGACGAGGAGGAATGTTATGAGGAGTGAGAATGTTGCAGGGCGTGTCAGGAAGAGAGTAGGAGAAGGAAAAGATCACTGATGAGAGTTGGGTGGACGAGGAGAAATGTTATGGGGAGTGAGAGGTTGCAGGGCGTGTCAGGAAGAGAGTAGGAGAGGGAAGAGAGTACTGATGAGAGTGGGGTGGACGAGGAGGAATGTTATGAGGAGTGAGAGGTTGCAGGGCGTGTCAGGAAGAGAGTAGAAAAGGGAAGAGATTACTGATGAGAGTTGGGTGGACGAGGAGGAACGTTATGAGGAGTGAGAGGTTGCAGGGGATGTCAGGAAGAGAGTAGGAGAGGGAAGAGATTACTGATGAGAGTGGGGTGGACGAGAAGGAATGTTATGAGGAGTGAGAGGTTGCAGGGCGTGTCAGGAAGAGAGTAGGAGAAGGAAGAGATTACTGATGAGAGTGGGATGACAAGGAGGAATGTTATCAGGAGTGAGAGGTTGCAGGGCGTGTCAGGAAGAGAGTAGAAAAGGGAAGAGATTACTGATGAGAGTCGGGTGGACGAGGAGAAATGTTTCGAGTAGTGAGAGGTTGCAGGGGTGTCATGAAGAGAGTAGGAAAGAGAAGAGAGTACTGATAAGAGTGGGGTGGACGAGGAGGAATGTTATGAGGAGTGAGAGGTTGCAGGGGATGACAGGAAGAGAGTAGGAGAGGGAAGAGATTACTGATGAGAGTAGGGTGGACGAGGAGGAACGTTATGAGGAGTAAGAGGTTGCAGGGGATGTCAGGAAGAGAGTAGGAGAGGGAAGAGATTACTGATATGAGTGGGGTGGACGAGGAGGAATGTTATGAGGAGTGAGAGGTTGCAGGGCGTGTCAGGAAGAGAGTAGGAGAGGGAAGAGATTACTGATAAGAGTGGGGTGGACGAGGAGGAACGTTATGAGGTGTGAGCGGTTGCAGAGGATGTCAGGAAGAGAGTAGGAGAGGGAAGAGATTACTGATATGAGTGGGGTGGACGAGGAGGAATGTTATGAGGAGTGAGAGGTTGCAGGGCGTGTCAGGAAGAGAGTAGGAGAGGGAAGAGATTACTGATATGAGTGGGGTGGACGAGGAGGAATGTTATGAGGAGTGAGAGGTTGCAGGGCGTGTCAGGAAGAGAGTAGGAGAGGGAAGAGATTACTGATGAGAGTGGGGTGGACGAGAAGGAATGTTATGAGGAGTGAAAGGTTGCAGGGCGTGTCAGGAAGAGAGTAGGAGAAGGAAGAGATTACTGATGAGAGTGGGATGACAAGGAGGAATGTTATCAGGAGTGAGAGGTTGCAGGGCGTGTCAGGAAGAGAGTAGAAAAGGGAAGAGATTACTGATGAGAGTCGGGTGGACGAGGAGAAATGTTACGAGTAGTGAGAGGTTGCAGGGGTGTCATAAAGAGAGTAGGAAAGAGAAGAGAGTACTGATAAGAGTGGGGTGGACGAGGAGGAATGTTATGAGGAGTGAGAGGTTGCAGGGGATGACAGGAAGAGAGTAGGAGAGGGAAGAGATTACTGATGAGAGTAGGGTGGACGAGGAGGAACGTTATGAGGAGTAAGAGGTTGCAGGGCGTGTCAGGAAGAGAGTAGGAGAGGGAAGAGATTACTGATAAGAGTGGGGTGGACGAGGAGGAACGTTATGAGGAGTGAGAGGTTGCAGAGGATGTCAGGAAGAGAGTAGGAGAGGGAAGAGATTACTGATATGAGTGGGGTGGACGAGGAGGAATGTTATGAGGAGTGAGAGGTTGCAGGGCGTGTCAGGAAGAGAGTAGGAGAAGGAAAAGATCACTGATGAGAGTTGGGTGGACGAGGAGAAATGTTATGAGGAGTGAGAGGTTGCAGAGGATGTCAGGAAGAGAGTAGGAGAGGGAAGAGATTACTGATGAGAGTGGGGTGGACGAGGAGGAATGTTATGAGGAGTGAGAGGTTGCAGGGCGTGTCAGGAAGAGAGTAGAAAAGGGAAGAGATTACTGATGAGAGTTGGGTGGACGAGGAGGAACGTTATGAGGAGTGAGAGGTTGCAGGGGATGTCAGGAAGAGAGTAGGAGAGGGAGGAGATTACTGATATGAGTGGGGTGGACGAGGAGGAATGTTATGAGGAGTGAGAGGTTGCAGGGCGTGTCAGGAAGAGAGTAGGAGAGGGAAGAGATTACTGATGAGAGTGGGGTGGACGATAAGGAATGTTATGAGGAGTGAAAGGTTGCAGGGCGTGTCAGGAAGAGAGTAGGAGAAGGAAGAGATTACTGATGAGAGTGGGATGACAAGGAGGAATGTTATGAGGAGTGAGAGGTTGCAGTGGGTGTCAGGAAGAGAGTAGGAGAAGGAAAAGAATATTGATGAGAGTTGGGTGGATGTAGAAAAGCATGAGAGAGAGGATGTAAGTTAGTGAGACAGAAGATGACTATTGACTTTACATTTAAATTCTTGGAGATTGTAACTCTCAGGTAAGCAAATATGCGGATGAGAATTCCACAGGAGGAAAGCGACTGTATCGTAGCTGCCAAGGCGAGATCGATCACATTACAGATTCTCCGTTGGATTCGGTCGAGAACACCTTTCTCCGATAAAGAATACAGTTTTCGCTTCATCAGTTCTACTGCTGATATACTAACGACCATCACAGAGTATATATACTAGGCTTTTGATTAGAGGAAGCAACAGCTGTTGCCCTTAATAGATTCTAAGCATTTGACAGAGTCTGGCATGCTGGCCTTCTATGCAAGTTACAGGGCTATGGTGTGACTGGACGCTTGTTTGATCTGATCCAGTCCTTTTCAAATCGCGTAATGAAAGAAGAATTGAATGGGCATGCTTCCAGATGCTATCATACGAACGCGAGTATCCCTCAAAGCTCTAGGTCCTAGGTTTTTTCTGATCTTCATCAACGATCTCCCTGGTGTAATCAGATAAGGAGTAGGCATCTACACTGACGAAATCACAATTTACTCTCGCCTCGATAAGAAATCTGCCGAGGCTGACAATGCAAACCTCCATGCTGATCTTGATGGAACCACTAATCTGTAGTGGACTGGGGTAAGAAATAGATAGTAAATTTTAACGCTTCCAAAACGAAGCTGCTATCCTTTAACCACCATAGAGAATCGTTCCTACCCACCATAAGCACGCATCAGGCTAATCTTCCTAAAAGCAAAACACTGCGCCTCCTCGGCCTAACTCCATCAGCCGGTCTCCAGAGGAATGACTACATTGAATCCATAGCTAAATCTGCTGCTAAGAAGATCTGTTTACTTTTTTTTTTTTTTAATCATTTCACCCCCAGCAAGGCGGAAACGCCACTGATGTGCAGGGGGTTACATAAATGTAAAAAGATTAATTAGAAAAGAGTGAGGAGTACAAACTAGTTAGAAAGGAACAATAGAAAGCAGGTGCGATGACAGATACATAGATGGAGAGAAAGGGAAGGTTATACAGGGGTGGGGAGAGAGCTAGAGTCCAGTGGTTAGTAGATGAGTATTGACTTTGCATTTAAATTTCTGGAGGTTGTAGCCGTCAGGAAAGCAAGAATACGGGAGCGAGTTCCACAGGCGGGAAGTGCGAGAGAAGAAGCTGCAGGAGTAGAATTGTCGTCTGCATTTGGCTAACCTGACTGTGAATGGGTGGGACCCAGTTGCCAGTCTGGTTGCACGAGTAAACACCTGTTGAGGAGGCATCAGTGACTTAAGTTCGTCTGAGCAGAAGCCATGAAATATTTATAGAACAGACAAAGGGAGGCCACATTTCGACGATGGGGAAGTGGCTGCAGTCGAGTCGCCAGATCAGTACCTATCACATTACAGACTCTCCTTTGGAGCTTGTCAAGAACACTGAGGAGAACGGCAGGAGCACCTGACCATAAATGGCAGCAGTACTCCACTATGTAGAGAGAGGAAATTTTGCTCGTTTGAATCCATCTTGCGCACATATAAATCTAGGAGGAGAGCAAGGTAGAAGGAGAGCGTTCGTTTTTGGAACGCTGAGCGGTCTTTTCGAGTTGGCTGAGATGGGGACAGTTAGAAAGCGATTATTTGGACCAGTTTCAAAACACATACCTAAGACTAGACTGTTTACTTCTGAGTTCTTAACCTATTTTAGTGAGTTTGTGTTACAAGAACAAACGAAAGAAAAGCCCGGAAAGTGCATTTTATCAAAATTTATAATTACAGTAACTCCTCGTTATGTGTTTATTTAAAATATTTTTCACGGACATTTTTAGAAATTGTTGAATAAATATTTTTACGCATTCATTAAAAAAAGTTAAATATTAACAAATATTTCTTTATAGTTGTTTCGCGTGTTTTTTTGTTTTTTTAAATTTTAAATTTTTAATTTTTTTAATCATATCACCCCAAGCAAGGCGGTGACGCCACTGATGCGCATGGGGCTACTTAAGAGTAGAATGATTGGAAAAAAAAAAAAAAAAAAAGCCGGGAACCACATCCTAAACAGGAAACAAGGGATGAGCCTCTTCACCTGTTCAATAGACGTGGGTGGAGTGTGAACCGGGCGATAGTTAAGTCTATCTACTCTTGTATCTACCTTGTTTAGGATGTGGTTTCCGGCTTTCTCTTTTCCAATCTTTTCTTTTCTACGTAGCCCCCTGCGCTTCAGTGGCGTTACCGCCTTGCTCAGGGTGATATGATTAAAAAAAAAGAAAAAAAAAGTTGGCGGCGCGTAATCTATCTAACGAACTCATGGAAATGGTTAGATTGAAGTTGATAGCAAGAAGTAAAAATACTAACAGCTACAAAGGACAGGAAATTGTGGAGAGCCATGATTACCTAAACTCTGAAAAGATACGACGCATATATGACGAATAATAATACATCATTAATGATATATTATTATGTGTGCTTTCCATGTCAATTGCAGTGGGCCTACTGTCAAGGTTTACTTTCTAATGATAAATATGTCTGAAAGCAAAATGGCCAGGAGAATAAAATTTTGTCATCGGAAATGAAGAGAAGTCTGGTTGTTTCTGGCGAATATTGGGCGAGAAGACTTTGTCAATGGACGGAGCGGACCGAGTGGAACGATATCAGAAAGATGGAAAATGGTAAGAAGCACTGAGGTTCGACAACGTATAGTGCTTTTGAAAGAAAAAAGTGTTTGTACGTTAAGGTAGACGCCTTTAGTTTCCATTAAAAAGATTGTTTTTTTTTTCATCTCAAATAGATCAAAAGTTATGTCATTATGAAAGCCGATAAACTTTAAACATGATTTTCTAGTTTTTTTAGAGATCTTCTGATTGTAAATATCGCTCATTTCAGTAAAAATGAAATTTGAGCACTCTAGCTATTGGGCGCGTAATATGATATGCGCTAAAAAGACTGACTCCTTCCACCGAGCGCCCCGTGGCCCATTGGGTAGAGTTGCCGACTGATGCCAATTCGGTCGGGTTTAGAGCCTGGGTTAGGAAGCAATCGGAGTCTAACCGTACTGATGAGCTGTGATACAGCGAAACAGATCTATCTGCGGATAACAATAATATATATATATATATATATATTGTAAGAAAGTTATGGAACACGTAGGTTCTAAACCCACTGTTCATGCATTTACTTTTATAAATAGTGCTCGATACAACGTAGAGCTTAATATTGTAATGGTTGTTACAATGGCTTATGATAAACCAATATTCACTCTTTTATATATATATATATATATATATATATATATATATATATATATATATATGTAAAAGAGTGAATATTCAAGTCAACACTCAAGGGCGACAGTCTATTTCATGCTAAGGCAACACGCCAACAAGCCATACGATCAATCTCTGATATTGAGCATTTTATCCTATAAATATAGCAAGCCTTAAAACTATATTTATTCACATATATATATATATATATATATATATATATATATATATGTGTGTGTGTGTGTGTGTGTGTTTGTGTATGTGTGTGTGTATGTGTGTGTGTGATAAAGATTTCCACTTCAAAATGTCAAACTTTTATTTCTTTTCTCGTCATCCTTTTATTCGGACTAAAGGACAAAATTATAAAATATACATTTTTATTTTTATTATGCATACATAAGACACACACAGACACACGCAAATATGCACCTCTCTGTCTCTCTCTCTGTCTCTCTCTCTCTCTCTCTCTATATATATATATATATATATGGAGAGAGAGAGAGATGTGCATATTTGCTTGTCACTATCTGTGCATTATGTACGCATCATAAAAATAATAATGTTTATTGTATAATTTTGTCCTTTAGACTAGATAGAAGGATGACGACTCTTCAGTAACGAATCGAGTTCTCCCGGTGACTGGCGTGTGCATACACCGCATATATATGACACGCTAAAATTTTCCTTCTCTCATTCCCTGCGCCGATAGCTTAGGGAGTAGTTTCGATCCAGGCTGGAAGCACTTGGATGTCACATTGATGAGCTGTGATACAGCAAAACAGACTTGCATGTGGATGACTAATATATACTTATATATATATATCTTAGTAGTAGTTTGAGTTTGAGTTTTGTTCAATGGCATATCAACCTATGTGGATTATTTAAAACACATGGGGTTTTAAAATATGCCCGAAAGATGGGGTTTTAAGGATTCTTTTTTAATGATCGGTTATAGTAAGGAGGTTGATTTAGTCAGATTTTCATGATTTTTATTTTTTATTTTTTTTATTCTAGAAAACTAAATATGTCTTCTAGTTTTGTATTCAAAAATGTTTTGCTGAGAATAATTTTTTCCCTTCAAAAATGTATTGTTGGCAATATTTTTTCTTCAAAAATGTATTGTTGGTAATATCTAAACGTATGTATAAATGGAAATTTGTCTGTGTGTGTGGGTGTGAATGTATGTGTGTCTGTGTGTGTTTGTGTGTGTGTCCGTTACTATAGACTCCGAAACGGCTGAACCGAAAAAATTTTCTTGAAAATTTACACGATTGTACTATAAGCGTCTGCGAGTGTTCTTAGCTAGGTTTTGTGTCGAGGTACCCCCGATAAATATCGAAAATCGATAATCGAAAAAATCGGGTTATAAAAAGAGTGGTCCGATTTAAATTAGATTTGATACACTCATAGACATAAGAAACGATATTCAGAAGTTTCAATGTTGCAGTTCTTACAATAGTACAGAAAATCGATAATATATATATATATATATATATATATATTATCGATTTGCCTTATATATATATATATATATATATATATATAAGGCAAGATGTGTGTGTGTGTGTGTGTGTGTGTGTGTGTGTGTGTGTGTGTGTGTGTGTGTCTGTTTATCTGCCTGTATGTCTGTATTTTTTTCAGCCCATTTATTTTAGTTTTTGCTTCGGGTTTGGCTCTAAGTAGGTATAATTGTAGTTCTTAGTTTCAGTCATGATACCGTTTACTCAGAGGACTTATTTAGCCTTCAAAATTCAGTTTACGACGAAAAAAACTTATTTGATATTGTTACCAGGAAATCAAAATTTGACTTACATCCATTCATTTTTCTTTCAGTCTACGGTTTCGCTTTAACTGGAAACAACTATTGCTTTTTAGTCTTTCGTGCCAACGTCCAAAGAGTCTGAGCTCCAGGATCATGGATTAATTTTAAATCTTTCATTACACCCGAGCAACGCCGGGCTATACTGCTAGTGTCTGAATAAGTCTGGGACGTCGCTGAAATGTCTGAATATGACAAGCAAGGGGATCATTCTGTTCCGAATATCAAGACACGTAATAAATTTGGGGCTTAATTTTCTTTCACCGGGTTATTTTTTTTAATATTAAATTTAAATTAAAGTCAATGAAGGTATTGTTTCTTTCATTAAAAGTTTCTCCCTTTTTACATTTTAATGAATTTTATTTTAGACATCAAGCTCTACAAAAACAGCAATGGCGTCTTATCGGTGTGTCCTCTTGTAACATATAAACAACTGTATTTGCATCAAATAAATTATGCCTGCGGTATTTTTAGCTGTTTACAAAAGAGACACCTATCTACTTATATCTACCTCGAGGCCCTAACGTAATATATTAATAGAGTTTTTCACAAAGAATTGTGCGACAAAAACATCTAAAAGTCTACAAATTGTTGACCTTTTTTCAATGCTACCTTTCCAAGGAGCGTTCAAAGAGAAAGATCCTTTATAGATGTTTCTCTATTGACCATTGACAGAAACCAGATAACTATAGATTAACAAGTGGTCTTTTGGATGAATAAGTTTTTTTCCCTGGTTGAGTGTGTAGGGTTATGAACATATTATTTATTCTGAATAAGTATATATATATATATATATATATATATATATATATATATATATATATATATACATGGATAAGTTTGTTGTTTCTTGGAAATCTTCCATGTAAACAAAAACAGTTTTTCATTATCGTTAATGTAGTTTGACATCTCTGAAAATGGCTCATGCAGCCGAAAGCTTAGATTGGATTATTAAAAAGATTATGAATCAATATTTTAATTTTCTTTCTTCATTTAATGATAATGCTATTAAGCTTATCAGAGAATATGAAAATAATTACATAAAATAAATAGACAAAACTTGTCTATATTATTTAATGAAACATGCATTAACGAAGGAATGCTGTCTAAATACACACAACATATATATATATATATATATATATATATATATATATACTAGATAGGTCCGTATGGCTCACTAGGTATATATATATATATATATATATATATATATATATATATACCTAGTGAGCCATACGGACCTACCTAGGTTTCATCTAAACGGATCGTCAGAGTCAGCTTTCCCTGACGATACGTTTAGGTGAAGCCTAGGTAGGTCCGTCTGGCTCACAAGGTATGTTTACTTATTCCGCTCTACCTAAGTATTGAGGACTTTTTGTAAGTTGATTACTCGTATCGGGGTTTTTTCTTTGGGCTGCGTGGTGACTCGGTCCAAACCCTTTTGATTGATGTTCATGTACTTAGCTTTTTCTTTTT
>JBBBDQ010000642.1:3880000-3907500 GCA_037127315.1 Ascarosepion bandense | reverse complement strand
GGTGAAAAGCCAAACATTTGTAAGAATTATTTAACTTAAGAGGAAGAAAGGCTTCGGAATTTGAATTGGCCCCCACAAAGCCCTGATCTCAATCCTATTGAACATCTATGGAATATTTTGGATAAAAAATTGATAAATCTAATGTTACTTCCCAAGATAAACTTTGGGAACAAATACAAGCTGCTTGGCAGTAAATACCATTAGAAACATTGAAGAAGTTTGTGATGTCAATGCCTGACAGAATGAAGGCTGTGATCAAAGCAAAAGGCTGTTATACTAAATCTTAAATTTATTTTGTAACAAGTATTTTTTCTTGTTAAAGCATTTGTTGAGTTAATCAAATAAAATCACTTTAATTAAATTGTTTATTTTCTGTCAATATGCTTCAGAAAAAATAAAATAGTTCTCGTCCTAATACTGTTAGCTGCTTGGGAGGAGATACCATTAGATACATTTAAGAAGCTTGTGATGTCAATGCCTGACCGAATGAAGGTTGTGATTAAAGCGAAAGGCTAATAGATTAAATATTAAATTTATTTTGTCACAAGTATTTTTTCTTGTTAAAGTATTTGTTGAATAAATCAAATAAATCACTTTAATTAAGTTGTTTATTTTCTGTCAATATGCCTCATAAAATATAAAATAATTCTTGTCCTAATACTTTTGCACAGTACTATATATATATATATACATAGTCATCCGCAGACAGATCTGTTTCACAGCTCATCAGTACGGTTAGACTCCGATTGCTTTTTAACCCAGGATTGAAACCCGACCAAATTGGCGTAAGTCGGCGATTCTAGGCAATGGGCGATCAGTAGAAGAAGTCAGATTTTTAGCGTGTATATTATCACTATACGCGGCCAATATATATATATATATATATATATATATATATATATATATATATATATACTAGGTGCGATTGGGAAATTGTCGCAATTATTTTGTTATTTCAAAGCAAAAGGCTATTATAGTAAATATTAATTTATTTTGTAACAAGTATTTTTTCTTGTTAAAGCATTTGTTGTGTAAATCAAATAAAATCACTTTAATTAATTTGTTTATTTTCTGTCAATATGCCTCATAAAAGATGAAATAGTTCTTGTCTTAATACTTTTGCACAGTACTGTATAAATGTTTAAAGTACCTGCATTATTTTACATATCTCGTTGACTGACAAGTCAGTAACGAACTCTAGCTTCAAGCGTCAAACTTCCTGACAGCCAACTCAACCAATCAGCTTCTCAGTGAATTGATTTACAGCTTCAGTCAAAGTCTTAACCTTGTTTCCACATTAAAAGTATCATTGCGAATAAACTCTTTGTTGGCACCTACAATCGAAAAGGTATGAGAAAATGCCAAGGACGAGATAACTCGTAGACGGTACGGGCTAACTCATATTTGGTGTCGTAATAAATAAAAAATCTAACTGCTAGCCATATCTAAATCTATTTATAAATGTAACTTTGTCTGCGTGTGTGTGTGTGTGTGTGTGTGTGTGTGTGTGTTACCTATAGACTCCGAAACGGCTGAACCAAGTTTCTTGAAAATTGACACATTTGAAAATCGATAATCGAAAAAATCGGATTATATTAGGAGTGGTCCGATTTTAATCGAATTTGATACACTCATAGACAAAAACATAAGAAACGATATTCAGAAGTTTCAAGGTTGTAGTTCTATCCTTGGATGACTTATTTGACTCCGATATTGGAAATCGATACCCCGATATCCTACCGGGTCTGATGAAAATCAGTTTTTCAGCCCTTTTAATTTAGTTCTGTCGTAAACTGAATTTTGAAGGCTAAATAAGTCCTCTGAGTAAATGGTATCATGGCTGAGACTAAGAACTACAATTATACCTACTTAGAGCCAAACCCGAAGCAAAAACTAAAATAAAAGTGCTGAAAAAAATACAGACATACAGAAGATAAACAGACACACACACACAAACATCTTGCCTTTTATATATATATTATCGATTTTCTGCACTATTGTAAGAACTGCAGCCTTGAAACTTCTGAATATCGTTTCTTATGTCTTGTCTATGAGTGTATCAAATTTGATTAAAATCAGACCACTCCTACTATCACCCAATCTTTTATTATCGATTTTCAATATTTACCGGGTGTACTCCGACACAAAACCTAGCTAAGGACACTCGCAGACGCTTATAGTACAATTGTATAAATTTTCAAGAAAATCGGTTCAGCCGTTTCGGAGTCAATAGGTAACGGACACACACACACACACACACACACAACGTTCCATTTATAAATAAGTTCCGTCATCTACATGATCAGGCCCTTCAAATATGCTTTCCCCTGTTTCTTTTTCCCTTTATCTGGCCTGTTAGTATCATGTTCTCTAAGCCCTACTTCCTCATTGAATGTCCCAGGAACTTTAGCTGTTTCTTCCTGGTGCTCAGTATTAATTTCCTTTTTGTTTCCATCCTTTCCAAAACCTTATCATTGCTCACATGCTCGGTCCAGGATATCCGCAGCACCCTTCTGTAGAACCACATTTCAGTTGTTTCAAGTTTTTCCTTCATTTTCTATGATATTGTCCAGCATTCACTGCCATATTGAAGAACAAGCATCACATAGCAATCCAGTACTCTCTTTGTTTCTAGTGAAAGTTTCCTGTCTCTTAATACTCTTCTCGGCTCCTGGAATACATCCTTGTGCTTTTGGATCTCAGGTATATAAATGTATAGAAACTACTGTGACCACAAAGTGAGGTGTCAGTTTATATATTGATTGTAATATGGAACTGATGCCCCATTTTATATCCAGTATGCTTCTGTAGTACCACATTTCAGTTGCTTCAAGTTTTTCCTTCATCTTTGATGATATTGTCCAACATTCACTGCCATTTTGAAGAACCGACATCACATAGCAATCCAATACTCTCTTCTTTGTTTCTAGCGAAATTTTCCTGTTTCTTGACACTTTACTTAACTTCTGGAATACTTTCTTCGCCATGCCAATTTGCCTTCGAATCTCTGTGTCGCACTTTCCGTCTTTTGTTGGAACACTTCCCATGTATTTCAATTTTTGTACCTAAATGATTTTAGTATCTCCCACCTCTATTTGGCATATTGAATTGTCCTTTTTGCTGATGATCATGCATTCGGTTTTCTTGCAGTTTATTTCTAGTTCGTTTTTGTCACTCTTTTCTGTAGGAGGTCTTAGTTGAATTTATATTTTTTTATATTTCTGAATTATCAATGGCATACCCTAAGCTTACACTAGAAATAAAGACGAACAGTGTTATAAAAGTTGAAATTAAAAGTAATTTTTAAAATCGCTAGATCCTCTGTTTACAAAATTCGAGTTAGAGGCCAAAGATGGAAATTTATCGCCAATATCAAAATGTAGAAAATATTCCAGACGCACTAATACCATTAAAACACCTGATTTATTTGGCAAGTACAGCAAACAATTGTTGGCAATCCCAGAACATCCATGGGGTAGATGGCGAAAAAGCACCATGTATTAGTAAGGAAAGATAAACGAAAATATCTTAGTCAGATCTAAGAGTCTCCTAAACAGACTTAAAATCCATCAGAGAAAGTTGTCATTTTGGTTCTTCTTAGACGAGGAAAGAAATCTTTGACCAAAAACAGGAAATAACAAAAGAAACGACAGATGGTTATGTGCTGACTTTTCGAAAGTTCCAAGAGTAATGCAGACAAAATTTCTTGCAACTGTCATAGATTAGGGCAGAGATTCGAAAGCGAATCGGCATGGCAAAGGACGCGTTCCAGGAGCTGAGTAAAGTACTAACACACAGGAACATTTCACTAGAAACAAAGAAAAGAGTGCTGGATTGCTATGTGATGTCAGTTCTTCAATACGGCAGTGAATACTGGACAATATCATCAAAGATGAAGGCAAAACTTAAAGCAACCGAAATGTGATTCTACAAAAGCATACCGGATATAAAGTGGGGGATCAGTTCCATATTACAATCAATATATAAACTGACCCATCAATTTGTGGTCACAGCAGTTTCTATACATTTATATTCCTGAGATCCAAAAGCCCAAGGATGCATTCCAGGAGCTTAGAAGAGTATTAAGAGACAGGAAAATTTGTTCCATTAATTCTTTACTAGCAGTATAGCCCGGCGTTGCTCGGGTGTCAGGAAAGCTATAAAACTAATTCATGGTCCTGGAGCTCAGACTCTTTGGACGTTGGCACGAAAGACTAAAAAGCAATAGTTGTTTCCAGTTGAAACGAAACTGTAGACTGAAAGAAAAATGAATGGAAGCAAGTCAAATTTTGATTTCCTGGTATCGATATCAAATAAATTTTTTTCGTCATAAACTGAATTTTGAAGGCTAAATAAGTCCTCTAAGTAAATGGTATCATGGCTGAAACTAAGAACTACAATTATACCTACTTAGAGCCAAACCCGAAGCAAAAGCTAAAATAAAAGGGCTAAAAAAATACAGACATACAGGCAGATAAACAGATACACACGCAAACATCTTGCCTTATATATATATATATATATATATATATATATATACATATATATATATATATTATCGATTTTCTGCACTATTGAAAGAACTGCAACCTGTAAACTTCTGCATATCGTTTCTTATGTCTTTGTCTCTGAGTGTATCAAATTTGATTAAAATCGGACCACTCCTAATATAACCCGATTTTTTCGATTTTCGATGTTTATCGGGTGTACCTCGACACAAAACCTAGCTAAGAACACTCACAGACGCTTATAGTACAATTGTGTAAATTTTCAAGAAAATAGGTTTAGCCGTTTCGGAGTCTATATGTAACGGACACACACACACACACACACACACACACACACGGACACACACACACAGACAAAATTCCATTTATAAATAAGTTTAGAATAGATTAAAAAAAATAATATGCAAATTTTTGCAACTTTGTATAATATTTATGCATTACACCCAAATCTTTATTCGGTAAAAATTTCATTGCTAATCATGCATTACTTTTTAAGTGATGCACATATTTATGTCTTTGTTGTTTCTGTTCCTTATATTATGGCCGCTACGGTATATGCAACCTCTGGACAGTTTTCAGATATTTTATGCACGGAAAGAAGTCACTCGTGTGAATGTAAGAAAAATTAAATAAAAAACTTAATCACAATATCTCGTTTTTCGTATTTTATGGAACTAGTATAAAAGAAATTACACAAATGCTTTGTGTATGCGTCGCTAACAACTACTTATGAAAGTAAAATATACACTAGTAACCTAAATTAGTGGATGCGCATTATGGTGATATCGTTCAGTGGATATCGGCCCGGAACGAGAAATCGGAGAACCGAGTTCGATTTCCAGTTGAATTCACTACATTCACCCAGGCAATATCTTTTATCTGATATCTTTCATCTGATTGAAAAGAAAAATGCTTTTGCTCTTCTTTCGGCATTTGGTTCGTAGTTTCTTCCTCCAAATATGGGTTTAATAACAAAACAGCTTGAGTTCTATAGCCTTGGTTGGCAAACTGCCTACTGCAGAAAATAATGGCAACTTACTGCGGAGAAAATTTTCTACCCAGTCAGTCATGGCTCTTTCCAAACATGACATTTAACTAGTCTAAAACTTACATAATGCTCATTTTATTAACGAGTTTGCAAAGAAAACCTTTTGCCGTTTTATTCAGACGAGTTCTATAGCCTTGGTTGTTAACCAGTCTACTGCAGAAAATAATGGCAACTCTTTCCAAACATGACAGTTAACTGAGATTAAAATTAAAATATATGCAGGCGTAGTCTAAAAATTACACAATGCACACTTTATTAACGAGTTTGAAAAAAAAAACTTTTGCCGTTTTATTCAAATGCGTTTTATAGCCTTGGTTGGTAACCAGTCTACTGCAGAAAATAATGGCAACTCTTTCCAAACATGATACTTAACTGACTAAACTCAAACTTAAAATATATAGACGTAGTCTAAAACTTACATAATGCACAGTTTAGTAACGTGGTTGCAAAGAAAACCTTTTGCCGTTTTATTCAAACGCTGATATTGATCCGCGCAACTTTTATCTTGTTATCTTGCTCCAAATTTCTCGATGACGGATGGACATAACTTCTTTTTTTACAATGTCAAGTCGGTGGTGAGTTTTTGACAGCCACTAAGATGCACAGACAAAGCTAAGATGTCCTGGAAAGTGGGGCGGGGAAAAGCAATAACTGGCAAATTTACATTCTCCAAAAAAAATGGGTACTTCTTCTTTTCCAATTTTTGAACCTCACTTGAGTTGCTTCATCAATCTGTGATAAAACGAGAGACTCCTGCAAAGCAATGCATGAATTGGAGAGCACCAAACATGATTAGTCACCAAAACTCGTATATAATGAGGAAAGGGGGCTTTGAAGATCTGATACTTACAGGACTGTTTGAAGTCAAGTTAGGCAGAAGAAAACAACGTATATATATATATATATATATATATATATATATATATATATATATTGTTCAGAGCCGGTATGCAACAGACATTAGTGTGCCTGGGTGATAGATAAATATATACCAACAAAAATGAAGGTATTAGTCCAAATGAAAATAACACAGTGTATCCATAAGTTCGTGTGAACTTTAAAAAGTTTTAACTTTATTTCTATTTGCGATAAAAATAATTTGTAAATATTATTAGAAAGAAGTAAATATATATATTTTTTAAAGTTTTATTGTAATTTTATTCAAGTTTACACATATCCTCCATCATTAGCAATACAAAGGGTAATACGATTTTGCAATTCACGGAAAAGATTTACCAACTGATTTACAGTAATGCTTGAAATCACATTAGTTATTTTAGCTTTCAAATCTTCTAATGAAGTAAGTTTGGTTGCATACACAATTGTTTTCACATGTCCCCATAAATAATTTACAGGAGTCAAATCTGGCAAACGTAGAGGCTAATAAAATGGTCCCCCACTTCCGATTCATCTGTTAGGAAATTCCTGATTTAGAAACTGTCTAACACGCAGTGCAAAGTGACAAGGAGTTCCATCGTTGATTTATAACATTTTTTATAGATTATTTCTATCACAAATACAAATAGAGTTATAAAATTTAAAAAAAAGCACACGGATTTTATGGACACCATGTATAATGTCAAATTCTCACGCAATCTATTCAAATAGATATTAAAATATATTTTAAATTATTATTATTATTATTACTACTACTACAACTACTACTACTATTGCTTTGCAATTCCTTCTCTAAATGCATCTCAGTGAGTTGCAATAAGCTCATGTATCCTACAGCAGTCGATAGCTTAGCATCACACATGGAACATATTCACAAGTTTAAAGATAGAGACAAACTGTGCGTTTAATTTTAATGAAATGTGTAGTGCTTTCGACTTGAGTAAATGAATTATTATTATTATTATTATTATTATTATTATTATTATTATTATTATTATTCTCCTTCTTCTTCTTCTTCGTCTTCTTCGTCTTCTTCTTCTTCTTCTTCTTATTATTATTATTATATTATTATTCTCCTTCTCCTTCTTCTCCTTCTTCTTCTTCTTCTTATTATTATTATTATTATTCTCCTTCTCCTTCTTCTTCTTCTTCTTATTATTATTATTATTATTATTATTATTATTCTCCTTCTCCTTCTTCTTCTTCTTCGTCTTCTTCGTCTTCTTCTTCTTCTTCTTCTTCTTATTATTATTATTATTCTCCTTCTTTTTTTCTTCTTCTTCTTCTTCTTCTTCTTCTTCTTATTATTATTATTATTATTATTATTATTATTATTCTCCTTCTCCTTCTTCTCCTTCTTCTTCTTCTTCGTCTTCTTCGTCTTCTTCTTCTTCTTCTTATTATTATTATTATTATTATTATTATTCTCCTTCTTTTTTTCTTCTTCTTCTTCTTCTTCTTCTTATTATTATTATTATTATTATTATTCTCCTTCTCCTTCTTCTTCTTTTTCTTCTTCTTCTTCTTCTTCTTCTTCTTCTTCTTCTTATTATTATTATTATTATTACAGGACTCCTCCTCTTTTCTCTCTATTTCTCTTTTAACTTCCTTATCCTACTACTCTTACACTTTCCCGCGTTTTATGCTTTACTTCATTATACTCATGGTGCTTCTCTTTTCTCTCCCTTTTCCTTCATAAATTCCTTATACGAAAACTCCTTCTTCCCCTCCTTTTCATTCTCACTTCCTCATAGGTATATTCCTCCTCATTTTCCTACTTTTCCGTCTTAACATCCTTATACTAATACTCCCCGTTTCTCCCTTATTTTCTTTCTTAAATTTCTTATGCTAATACTCTTCCTCTTTTCCATCCTTTTCTTTCTTAGATTCCTTATCCCAATACTCCTTCCAATCTTCCCGCTTTTTCTTTATTATATTATAATTATACCTTTATTATATTAATACTCCTCCTCTTTTCTCTCCTTTTCCTTCCTAACTTTTTATACTCGTACTCCTTGTCTTTTTATACTATTTATCTTTTATACTAGTACTCCTCGTCTTCTTCATCCTTTTCCTTCTTAAATTCCTTATAATAATACTCCTTTTTTTTACCCTTATTTTCTTCAAAATTGTTCATCAGTATATTCCTCCTCATTTTCCTCCTTTTCCATCTGAACATCCTTATACTAATACTCCTCCTTTTCTTCCATATTTTCTTTCTTAAATTTCTTATGCTAATACTCATACTAATACTCCTACTCGTTTTTCTCCTTTTCTTTCTTCACCTCCTTAATATTCTTCCTCTGTTTCCTCATGTTTTATTCCTTATACTAATACTCATCGCCGTTTGTCTCGCTTTCCTTCTTAATTTCATTATACTAATACTCCTTCTCTTTTTCTTCATTTTTCTTTCTGAAATTCCTTATACTAATTCTCCTCTACTTTTCTCCCAATTTTCTGCTTAACTTCATAATTTTAATACTCCTTCTCTTTTCTTTCTTTTACCGTCTGAACTTCCTTCCTACTTATACTCCTCATCTTTCCGTTCTTAACACCCCAATACTAATACTCCTCTTTTTTTCTCCCTTGCCTACTTAACTTCCTTATACTAATACAGCATTTCATTTCTTTCCTTTTTCTTAACTTCCTCATACTAAAACTCCTTTTTTCTCTCCTTTCCTTCTTAAATTTCTTATACAAATACTCCCTATTATTTGTATCAATTCATTCCTAAATCACATATATTAATACTCCTCGTCTTTTTCTTCCTTTTTCTTCTAAACTTTGTTGTACTATTACTCCTACTCTTTTCTCTCTTATTGTTTCTTAACATTCTTAAATTCATAATTCTTCTCTTTTCATTCTTTTTCCTGTTTAGCTTCCTTAAACTAATACTCCTCCTCATTTCTCTCTTTTTCTTTCTTAACTTCCTTATACTCCTCGTATTTTCCATACTTTTCCTTCTAAAATTTCTTATACTAATACTCCACTTTTTCGGCCTCATTTTCATTCTTAACTTCCATATACTAACACTTTTCCTTACCATCTTTATGCTTATACTCCTCTTCTTTCCATCCTTTGCCGTCTTAATTTTTTATGGTAATACTCCGCCTCGTTCCTCTCTTTTTATCTTCTTAACATCATTATAGTATTACTCCTCTTTTCCTTGTAATTCATTCTTCACTTTTAATACTCCTCCTTTTTCCTTCCTTTTCCTCCTTAACTTCCTTACACTAATACTCTTTTTTTCCTTCTTTTCCTTCTTTACTTCGTTACACTAATACTCTTCTTTTTTCTTTCATTTTCCTTCTTAACATCATTATTGTATTATTTCTCCTCTTTTCTTCTTTTTCCTTCTTAAGTTCCTGATATTAATACTCCTCGTCTATTCACTCCTTTTCCTTCCTAATTTCCTTTATACTAATACTCTTCCTGATTTTATTCCTTTTCTTTCTTAACTTCCTTGTACTAATACTCCTCTTTTGTTCCCTCATTTTCCTTCTTCTGTTTCTGTTTCCTTTGGTTCTTCTTCATCTTATTATTATTATTATTATTATTATTATTATTATTATTATTATTATTATTCATTCCGTTATAGTACTTATACTACTACTCAATTTCTCATCCTTTTCTTCTTCATTATACTAAATCTTTTCCTCTTTCTTTCCTTTTTCTCATTTTTCTTTTCCTTCTTTTACTTCTTTTTCTTCACTTCCTTATACCATTTCTTCTCCTCTTTTCCTCATTTTCCTTCTTAACTTCCATATATTACTCTTCTTCTTCTTCTTCTTCACTTCCTTATACACCTCCACTTCATCGTTCTCTTTCTTCTCCTTTTCCTTCGTCTTCCTCTTCATGGGCCAAACTTATTGAACCGACCATGTTTTTTCGTTTTCTTTCTGCTATTTTTGGAAGTCATTCACTCTTTCCGCTCTATTACATATTTTTCCCGCAAAGTTTTGAAAATAACCTCTCGTATTTCCGATCATCCGTTTTCAGTTTGAATCTATGACCTCGTGTTCAAGATATTTCGGTTATCTTTACTATTTCGGGTTGGATAATTTTACGAACTTTTCTGGGGTTGCAGAACAGGCGGACGAGAGATAGAAACCCAGAAATAATCACACGCGCACACCTTTATACAGGTGCGACAGGTATATTATTGCCATGTTATATTTTTAATTTTGCGTATTGTTTGTTTTTCAATTTGACAACTGCGCAGTATAGTAGGGTCAGTTGGGCACCGTCTGTGAAATAACTAGCACAATGACGCAATGTATTAGATTTTGGAAATGGTCTTCTGTACTGCTTGATATTCTCGCCGAAAGCTTCAATACGATCATTTCAGTGTTTGGAATGAATTGGGGATATATTCAGTCATTGCTGTAAGGCCTTACTACCCAGACAACAGCCCCCTTGATTAGTATGTCTGCGAAGCAGTTGAGAGAGAGGCCAAAAAATCCTTGTAACAGCAAAGATAAACTGAGGGTAGGGATTATGGCAGGGTTCACCAACATAAACAAGGAAAGCGTCTGGAAGAGTTACAGGAATTTTTGAAGTCGTCTGGAGGTTGTGGTTGAATCCAATGGAGTTTATATTAAATAAATTTACTCTTTAGTAGTCCAAGATATTATTCTGTAATTTTGATAAATATATCTGTTAAAATGTGATTTCGGTGTTAATTTCAATACTGAGTAATTTAGACAGCAATTTATCCCTCGGAGATAGATCCTTGCTGGTCTGTACCACACTTTGTGGCCGAGCAGAATAAGCAGACCCGATCGAGCGGTGGTTTATTCTACAAAAGTGGTGGGGGAATGTTAGAACGATGGCTGGAGATTATATTTTCTTTTTAACGTGTCCTCAATAACGTAGGCCGAGGATCATAAATTAAACCAAAAAATCAGGCGGAAATCATATTGTAAACATAGCCAGTTATTTACCTTCTACTAGATAGATAGATAGATAGATAGATAGATAGATAGATAGATAGATAGATAGATATGATAATGAAGACACAGAGATAGATAGATAGATAGATAGATAGATAGATAGATAGATAGATAATGAAGACAGAAGATAGATAGATAGATAGATAGATAGATAGATAGATAGATAGATAGATAGATAGATATGAATAATGAACACAGAGATAGATAGATAGATAGATATAGATAGATAGATAGATAGATAGATAGATAGATAGATAGATAGCTGGATAGATAGATAGATAATGAAGACACAGAGATAGATAGATAGATAGATAGATAGATAGATAGATAGATAGATAGATAGATAATGAAGACACAGAGATAGATAGATAGATAGATAGATAGATAGATAGATAGATAGATAGATAGATAATGAACAGACTAAGATAGATAGATAGATAGATAGATAGATAGATAGATAGATAGATAGATAGATAAGAATAGATAGATATGAGACAGAGAGATAGATAGATAGATAGATAAAGACTAGATAGATAGATAGATAGATAAGATAGATAGATAGATAGATAGATAGATAGATAGATAGATAGATGATAGATAAGATAGATAGATAGATAGATAAGATAGATAAGATAGATAGATAGATAGATAATGAAGACACAGAGATAGATAGATAGATAGATAGATAGATAGATAGATAGATAGATAGATGAACAAACTGATATAGATAGATATGAACATATTGTGATAGATAAATAGATGTGAATAGATAGATAGAGAATAAGAAAAATTGATAATGAACCGCGATAGATAGATTGATATGAACAAACTTAGATAAATTTAAACAGACTGATATACGTAGATCTGTCGATAATAAACAGAATGATATATATATCAGCATGCAGCGTGGGTATAGAAGAATCCAAAGGAGTATTCTTTGCATACAGTGGTAGGATAACTCTCTAAGAGAGCTCTTTATATATATGTATATAAATACATATAGAGCAAATATAAGAAAAATTAAGTCAAACACGTTATTTCATGGTGAATCCGAAGTGTAGGCCTATTTCAGGCGAACCAACATCAGCTTCGGTCTTTATTTTACAAAGGGTTTTACACGAATCCTATTAAGAAAGAAAAAAAGAAAGAAAGAAAAAAAGAAAGAAAGAAAGCAAGAAAGGGTAGGAGCTATTAAGAGCGAAAAAGAATGAATGAAGGAAAGATAGATAGAAAAAAGAAAGGAAAACTGTCAGCTATTTAGAAAGAAAGAAAGAAAGAAAGAAAGAAAGAAAGGCTGAGAGCTATTAAGAAAGAAAGAAAGAAAGAAAGAAAGAAAGAAAGAAAGAAAGGCCAGGAGCTATTAAGAAAGAAAGAAAAAAAGAAAGAATGAAATTAAGAAAGAAAGAAAGAAAAAAACAAAGAAAGAAAGAAAGAAAGAAAGAAAGAAAGAAAGAGAGGCTGAGAGCTATTAAGAAAGAAAGAAAGAAAGAAAGAAAGAAAGAGAGGCTGAGAGCTATTAAGAAAGAAAGAAAGAAAGAAAGAAAGAAAGAAGAAAAAGAAAGAAAGGCCAGGAGCTATTAAGAAAGAAAGAAAGAAAGAAAGAAAGAAAGAAAGAAAGAAGAAAAAAGAAAGAAAGGCCAGGAGCTATTAAGAAAGAAAGAAAGAAAGAAAGAAAGGCTGGGAGTTATTAAGAAAAAAAGATAAAAAAAAAAAAAAGGAAAGCTATTAAGAAACAAACAAGGAAAGAAAAACCGACAATGGAAGAAATGGCCGGGAGAAGAAGAAACAAGAAAGCAAAGAAAGAAAAAAAAAGGAAGCTTAAAGAGATTGCGGAAAGCAAGTATACGTTGCTGAATACAGAGTAAAATACGATAAGGGCGAAGCCAAAATCTTGTCACTTGTCATTGCCCACCATTGCTCACCTTCTAGGCTTCTTCATCAACATCCTTCATTCGCTGCAAACCACAACCGTCAACATTCTCCTTTCTCAACACCTGAGTTAAAAACGCTCTCCGTTTGCGTGGCGCAGGTTTCACGCCCCGAAGATGATAAGAAACGTGCGCGCGTGGTTTTACCCATAACTCTTGATATTTTGACATGACACCCTGTCAGCGGAGAGCTGTGGCACTATCTGAAATTTATCAAATCTTGAGATTTTCTATTCTAGGACCTTCCCCTGAGTGGTAAATCTGGAAAACCAGGATACAAGTCTTAAGCAGTGACTGATATTTAAAGGACCCATTTATTTGTTTTTATATAAAGTACGTCTATTTTGGCAGCATCTTTTCTTTTAAACACGTTGTGTTAAACGATAAAGACAACTTAGATTTGCAGATTTTCTTTTGTATTTTCTCATGTTTTCTAATGAGGCTTTTAATTTCCGAATTATATTTATGTAAAAATCTTCCGTAGGTTAACCGAGTACTTTCGAATGTCATCGTTTATCATCAAGGTCAAAATTTACAGTTTAAACATCACAAAGTGCCTTGTGTTATGACATTTTGAAGAACTAAAAAAATGTTAAGAATTTTTTTTTTAATTTCAAGGCAAGTAATAATATAATTACATGCAAGCGTGAAGATACGTGATCGCGTAGATGTGTGAAATTAACAATAATATGGAATATTTGGGGTTGTTAAAGATTTTTAAAATACCGTAAAAAATACATTAGGGAATTTAAACTTCAAGGGATGTAATAATGTGAATTATCTAATTACTCAGAGGCAAAGAATTATTTACCTTAATTATATTTCAAATATCTAAATCTAAATCTATCTAAACTTATTTATAAATGGAACTTTGTCTGTGTGTGTGTGTGTGTGTGTGTGTGTGTGTGTGTGTGTGTCCGTTACCTATTGACTCCGAAACGGTTGAACCGATTTTCTTGAAATTTTACACAGTTGTACTATAAGCGTCTGCGAGTGTTCTTAGCTAGGTTTTGTGTCGAGGTAACCCCGATAAATATCGAAAATCGATAATCGAAAAAATCGGGTTATAGAAGGAGTGGTCCGATTTTAATCAAATTTGATACACTCATTAACAAAGACATAAGAAACGATATTCAGAAGTTTTAAGGTTGCAGTTCTTACAATAGTGCAGAAACTCGATAATATATATAAAAGCTTTCATTACGCCCGAACAACGCCAGGCTATACTGCTAGTACCCTCTAAACACAACGTGGTATATGTCCAGAAACTTGGTAAGCTGTGCGATTGATAAGGGGTTTATTACTTCTGATATGTATGCCTCTAAAATTTTAAGGCGTCTAATGTCTGTATGTTGATCGATAATTTTAGTATTGTTTATAAGAATTTTACTAATGTTGGAATGCAGAAGGGAAACAGTATGTGACATAAGATGTTGTGCAATGGCGCTAGAATCATTTAAATGCCTAGCTAATCGTCTTGTTTATATATATATATATATATATATATATATATATATATATATATATATATATAATGTGTGTGTGTGTGTGTGTGTGCGGTTGGATACATTATTGACATAATTAAAGTCTTTTGATGAGGCGTTTATTTATTTTATTTTATTTTATTTTATTTTTATTTTTATTTTGCTTTCCCATTCCAAATTTCGATGTCCCCCAAGAGTGTCGATTTTCATTTACACCCGTACAATTTATGTTTGTCGACAGCCATAACGGCGATGTGAATTTCAGTGCCGCTCCTGCGAGCTTGTATAATTTTCAGAAAAGGTACGCAGGAAACTCATGGATCTTATCACGAAATATTAGCATATTATAATTCTATTTTTGCCACACATTCCTTAGTTACGCATACGTTGCACCCTGATTATATCCTATAAACAATTCCAATTTGATCGTGAGGAAAGACGGAAAAGACATATCAGAGAGGCTGGTTGGTTTCCAATGAGCAAAAAAAAAAAAAGAAAAAAAAAGCTAGATGGCGGAAGACATAGCACTTCCATGAATTTAAAGTTCATTTTAGTGAAATGGAAAAGTTTGTCAATTTAATTTTTTTTCATTTACACCCTCTATTTCATTAATTAATGATCTACATTCATATTTATGATCGCTATTTTAATATTTTGTTAAGATTCTTAAGTTGAAATATTTAGCGATACAATAAGGGTATTTACACAGGTAATTTGTAGTCGTGGAATTCATCCAATTTTCACGAGTACTACTAATGATATTACTTTTATCAGAAATAATCTTAACAACATATGGCAGCGTCTTGACTTAAGATTCAAAAAGAAAATTGAACGAATAAGCGGCCAAAAGTTTATTAACTATAAAAATAATTGCTTCCCTGATAGCTTCAACCTCCAAAAGTTTAAAATCAATATTTTCTATCTTCTTGATTCCCGTATTTTTTCGACATCCACTATAACTTTTTTGTGTTTTTGCCCTTTTCTCTAACCATAAATCCCTGCGTATCAGTGGAGGTCCTGCCTTGTTTGGTGTGAAACGAATATATATATATATATATATATATATATATATATATATATATATATATATAAGGGATTCATCGACCTAAACAAAATGCAGAAAGCACTGGACGGCCGTTTCGTCCTATATTTGGGACTCTTCAGCAATGTGCATCCATTACCAGGAATCGAAACCCAGACAGTTTAGGTTATTAAACTGATGTCATGCCAGCTGTATCACGGGCCCTGGTGACGGCCGTCCAGTGCTTTCTGCATTCTGTTGAGGTTGAATAAAAGCTCGATGTATTCCTTAATTATTGAAATCCTCCTACTACTTCAATCATATATATATATATATATATATATATATATACATACATACAAACACACACACACACACACACACACACACACACACACACATATATATATATATATATAAGCATGCAGTGAGGGTATAGAAGAATCCAAAGAAGTATCCTGTACATACAGTTGTAGGATAACTCTCTAAGAGAGCTCTAAATATATATGTATATAAATACATATAGAGCAAATATTAGTAAAAAGTTAAGGCAGACAGGCTATTTCATGCTAAATCGGAAGTGTGGGCCTATTCCAGGCGAACCATCATCAGCTTCCGTCTTTATTTTACAGAATATTTTACACGTGTAGTCCTGGATTCAACTCCATAGATAGAACGACAAAGCGTTTGGATGTTAGAATTAAACAGCATGTGCCTGCTAAAATAATCATAAAAATTTTTCGTTTGGTGATATAATTCGTAATACATACGGGTATTCTATTTCAGATCATTTGATAAATAATTCGAGTTGGGATGATGATTTTAGTGCCAACTGGTTCTCTGTTTTGGTTAGAGCACACACGTTGTTTCATCTGAAGGTGTTATAAACGCTGTTTATCAGGTCCAGGCGGTGTTTTTTGTTTTAAAATTGATCATGGCCCATAGAAAATTATTTCTTGCGTTCAGAATATATATATATATATATATATATATATATATATATATATATATATATATGTGTGTGTGTGTGTGTATTGTTAAATATAACAAACAATGAGCCATTCCAAATATCGTATTTTGATGATTGAATGTTTAATTACTTAGTTTCTGGTCATAATAAGATTGGACCAGTGCACACTTGTATTAAAAAGTGTTCAATACAATTATATTGTAGAACTTTCGAACATTTTCTATTTGTAAACGAGTTATTACGCGACATAGGTTTCTACACATGGTAGATGTCTAAGTCGTGTAATAACTCGTTTGCAAATGGAATATCAAGGTAGCTTAGTAACTCGTTTACAAATGAAATATATATATATATATATATATATATATATATATATATATATATATATATATATAGTGTATCGAGGCAGATAACTTTCTAAACATATTTTGTTAAATAAAACAGACAATGAATGTCGATTATGTTTAAACATGAGCATTTACATAATGACATCCACCATCTCGCATAGCAATGTTTTATGCCAGCACAAGATAAAAAATCATCGTTTAATGGTCGATGTTTTTATGTTAACGTCCTTGTAACGTCTCTGAAAATGACTCATGTGAGCCGAAATCTTAGAACTAACTTAACAAAAAATTATTCAAATGTTGGACAAGTTTTGTCTTTTTTCTCACCTGAAATTAAAGCCAAAATACGATGTTTAGAACGGCTCATGAATAAACATAATAGACATTCATTGTCTCTTATATTTAACAGTATACATTTAGAAAATTATCTGCTGCCACGATACACTATATATATATATATATAAAGTAAAGACAAAAAATAAACTTATCATAGCCGACGCGGTTCATTATCTGAAAGACTTTATCGAGGCAAATGCAAGGCTATAATTTTGTAACAATAATTGTTATTTTGTTGTAAAACAGACAGATAGAGGAGATGAACTGAGATTGTTAAATAGATAGATAAATAGATACATGCATAGATACATACATATGAACAGACTGAAATAGATATATATTTAAATAGATAGATAGATAGATAGATAGATAGATAGATAGATAGATAGATATTAACAGATTGAGATAGATAGATAGATAGATAGATAGATAGATATGAACAGATTGAGATAGATAGATAGATAGATAGATAGATAGATAGATAGATATGAACAGACACTGAAATAGATAGTTAGACAGATAGATAGATAGATAGATAGATAGATAGATAGATAGATAGATAGATAGATAGAATAGATATGAACAGAAATAGAAATAGATAGATAGATAGATAGATAGATAGATAGATAGATAGATATGAACAGATTGAGATAGATAGATAGATAGATAGATAGATAGATAGATAGATATGAACAGACACTGAAATAGATAGATAGATAGATAGATAGATAGATAGATAGATAGATATGAACAGACATTGAAATAGATAGATAGATAGATAGATAGATAGATATGAACAGACACTGAAATATGATAGATAGATAGATAGATAGATAGATAGATAGATAGATAGATATTAACAGATTGAGATTGATAGATAGATAGATAGATAGATATGAACAGATTGAGATAGATAGATAGATAGATAGATAGATAGATAGATAGATAGATAGATAGATAGATATGAACAGATTGAGATAGATAGATAGATAGATAGATAGATAGATAGATAGATAGATAGATAGATAGATATGAACAGACACTGAAATAGATAGATAGATAGATAGATAGATAGATAGATAGATAGATTGAGATAGATTGAGATAGATAGATAGATAGATAGATAGATAGATAGATATGAATAGATAGAAATAGATAGATAGAATAGATAGATAGAAATAGATAGATAGATAGATAGATAGATAGATAGATAGATAGATGTGAACAATATATAGCGGTAAAAGAAGTCATTTAATGAGTTTAAAATCCGATTATATAAAACATCTTTCTGCACAAGAGGAAATATTTACACACAATTCACAACAGATAAACAAAATAAGCGGAGATGTGCTTATCTGCGATTGTCATCTTTGAATTTCAAGTAAACATTTAAACACTGCATTTCACAAAAACCAAAAAAGAAAAAAACAACACTAATCCCGCTGGAAAGAATAAAGAAGATTTTTTTTTATATTACTCCCTTTGTATTATTTTTATTTTTATTTATTATTTCATGAAATTCAAAAAAGATGTTTAATTCCATAATTTCACAAAAATATCGAAGATATATTTTAGCATACAAGACTCGGATAGAATCAATAATACGCAACAAAATTTTACAAACACACACACACACACACACACACACACACATATATATATATATATATATATATAGTGTATGGAAGCAGCAAATAGTTTTCTAAACATATACTGTTAAATATAAGAGACAATTAATGTCTATTATGTTTAATCATGAGCCGTTCTAAACATATACTGTTAAATATAAGAGACAATGAATGTCTATTATGTTTAATCATGAGCCGTTCTAAACGTCGCATTTTGGCTTTAATTTCAGGTGAAAATAAACACAAAAATTCTCCAACATTTTGGATAATTTTTTATTAAGTTGTTTCTAAGCTCACATAAGCCATCTTCAGAGAGGTTATTAAGACGGTAACAAAATAACATCCACCATCACCGACGATTTTATTTTGTGTTAACATGAAACTCCGTTAGGCAACGGCAATAGTTACCAAAAATAACAAACGCAGTTCGCAAATTTGCAATGCGGTTCTATGACGTCACACCGCGTGATAGCGCGAAATGTTAACAGAACCATATATTCAAATTTATTTTCAATATATATGTTATTATATATTATTATGTTATGGACTTTCCTGTCGATTTCGACGCATGAGCGTCTAACCCAGACTGCCACACAAAGAATTGTTTAAAGTGGTGAAGGCGTGTGTAGCACCATCCACACTTTTTGGAACTGCAGTGACAGCCATCAAGGCATAACTATGCACTATATATATATATATATATATATATATATGATGATATTGGATCTTCATGGAAATCATTACGTGACGTAATTCACACATCTGCATTGGAAGTTCTGGGCTTACCTATTCATAAGAATCAGGACTGGTTTGATGATCAAAATGTTGAGGCACAGGATTTGATCAACGAGATGCACAAGGCTCACAAAATCTGGATTGAGGATAAGAACTCCACATTAAAGAAGAAAGAGCACAATGCATGCAAAAGCAAAGTCCAGAAAACACTACGGCAGATGAAAGAGGCATGGTGGTGGTCACATGCCAAATCAGTGCAAGAAGCATTTGATAGGAAGGACACGAAAGCCTTTTATGAAGGTATTAAGAAATTTTTTGGGCCACACGAATCTAGTGTTTCTCCCATATTTGCAAGTGATGGCACACTGCTGACTGACAGAGTGGATATTTTGAATCGCTGGAAGGAGCATTTTGAAGTAGTTATAAACAATGCTTCTTCAACTGACGAAGAAATAATTTCATCTACCACTGAGCGACCTGAAATTCCTGAACACTCTTTCCTTCCAGCAATACATAAGTTTTTTGTTGCTATCAAGCAAATTTCTTCAGGCAAAAAATCTGGGAAAGACGCTTTACCTCCTGAGGTTTTTAAGTACGGTGGTCAGAAACTGGTGAAGAAGCTGCATAGTCTCTTTGTAATAATCTGGCTGACTGGAAATGTCCCTCAGGATTTCAAAGATGCACTTATTCAACACCTGTATAAAAACAAAGGCAATAGGAACATCTGTGACAACCATCGTGGCATCTCACTTTTATCAATTGCAGGGAAGATCTTGGCAAGGCTTATTCTCAACAGAATAATCAAACACCTTGTTGACGATATCTACCCCGAATCTCAGTGCGGTTTCCGTGCTGATCGAGGTACTGTTGATATGATCTTTTCCCTCCGCCAGGTTGCTGAGAAAGTCCGAGAGAAGAACGAGGAGCTGTATATAGTTTTCATTGACCGTATAAAGGCATTTGACACAGTCAACCGTGCAGCTCTCTGGAAGGTTTTAAAAAAGCTGGGAATAACCGACAACATACTGAATGTAATCATGTCTTTTCATGATGAAATGAAGGCATCTGTTGTTTCAAATGGGGAGTCTTCAGAACCTTTCAATGTGACAAATGGTACCAAACAGGGTTGCGAAATGGCATCTGTGCTGTTTGCTTTGTTCTTTTCAGTTATGCTGAAGTATGCTTTTGCTGATATTGGTACAGGCGTAGAATTCAAATTCAGAACAAGTGGTGGTCTCTTCAACCAGCAGCGTTTCAAAGCTAAGACCCTCATTCGACAAACTATCATTAGGGATCTTTTGTTTGCAGATGACGCTGCACTCTGTGCAACCTCTCAGGAGGAAGTGTAAGTGCTTGTAGATAGGTTTTCCGCTGCTTACAAGGCTTTTGTTCTGACAATCAGCATCAAGAAAACAGAGGTGATTCTCCAACCTCGCCCCACACCAAAACAAGTTCTCGGTGTAAAGCAGCGGCCACCAGTATACGGCTTTCTCGATAAACCAATCCGAGTAGATGGTAAAGATCTGAAATATGTGAAAACTTTACCTATCTTGGAAGTAAGGTTAGTTGGAATGCTTCTCTTGATGATGAAATCATTAATGGAATTGCGAAAGCAACTAGTGCTTTTGGGAAACTGCGCCATCGGTTATGGGATGATAGGGGGATTAGCCTAAAGACTAAAGTACTTGTGTATGAAGCAGTTGTGCTAACGACGCTGCTTTATGGATCGGAATCATGAACAGTCTATCATAATCACATCCAGAAGCTTGATGTCTTCCACAAAAATTGCCTTAGAATAATTTGTGGTTTCACCCTAAACAATCGGATGTCTAATGCGGACCTGTTCACGCGCTGCGGTATTAGCGGAATTGAGAGCTTTTTGATGCAATCACAGCTGCGTTGGGCAGGACATGTCTTGCGTATGGAAGATGACCGGATACCAAAGCAAGTGTTGTATGGCGAGCTCAGCAGTGGACGGCGGAATGTGGGTAGACCTCTGCTTCGCTTTAAGGATAAGCTGAAAATAAATTTGACATGTACAAATATTCCTCACCGTGATTTTGAACTAATTGAATGGAGATCCGCCTGCCAGAGGGGCATCAAGCAGTTCTCTGAGACTGAGATTGACCAACTGCGCGTAAGACGTGAGAGAACCAAAGCATCTGCAAGTGTCCCAGCCGATCATTCGTGCAATCTCCCTTCTTGCCTCCATTGTGGACTTGTTTGTAAATCTCTTGCAGGACTCAAATGCCATTTACGATTGAGTAAGTGCGGGCATGCTACATCGAATTAAACAGTTGTCTAGACCTCATATGTCGAAATCGACTGGAGAGTCCATTATATATATATAGACGTAGAGAAGATCAGCCGTTTACGATACCATAGTTTCGACCTCTTTGGTTTCGCCAGGCGATTTGTTAAAAAAAAAACAACAATAATAAACAAACCACCTGACGAAACCAAAATGGTTGAAACAGGGTAGCGTAACCGACTCTTCTTCCCTACCTACACATGTGAATGTTCATCATTTTAAATCTTCATTTTGTTTCAAATATATTTTCAGCACTTTCTAATACTTTTTGTTACTGGTCTAATTTAAATCTGACCTATGACTGTTCAGTATATATATATATTCATTTTTAAACGAGTTATTTCGCTACCTTGGTTTCTACCACGAGTGGTGTCTTCAGGAGATTTTTAATAACTGATTTTTACCTTTTACCGTTTTTCTTTTAAAGAACGCTTTTGTAACGGTGTTTTATTTGAACGTTCACGTGGCAGAGACTTTATGTACACGCATTGTTTAAATTCAAACGAATTATGACGTTTTCCTCCATGGTTGTATGAACCTAAGAGGTATTTCTTAGTGTGAATGCATTTTGTCATAATTTCTGTTCTTTCATTTAACAGTTCATCTTTATTTGGTTAAGTCATAATTTCTAATTTTTCTTCTTGGCACAGTCTACAGATTTGTCCACCGTTGTAAGGTTTGGCTGTTTTACAATGCTCCTCGTTATATCTGGGTCTTTTTCATATTTTGATTTCAATTTCCAGACGTGGTGAGCCAATTTTGTATTGTTTTTTTAATTTTTCTATTTTAAATGTAGATCTGTGGCTGAGCCACCTTTTTAATACAAATGTGTACTGGTCCAACCCTATTAGGACCAAAAACTAAGTATTAAACAATCAATATATATATATATATATATATATATATATATATATATATATCCAAGTGAGTAAGGAACGAAGAAAATAGAAAATATTTACTACGTTCAAAACATTAATTTAACACAGTGCTCAATATAAAAATAGAGCAATGAATATTTATTATAAATTATAGTTTAGAGCATGTACAAACTACAATCTACTACAAAATTGTACATTTTGTTTCGACATTGAAAGGACAATGTCTCATCAGGTAGTGGTGAAGGGAGATGGAAAATTCTTTACCTTTTATTGACAAATTATATGTGAGAGGTAAGTTCCAACTTCCATCTCTGATTTCCTTTTCTCTATCCCACTTACCTCTCACTCATAATTCACCAATATAAGGTAAAGAATTTTCTATCCACACACACACACACACACACACACACACACACACACACACACACACACACACACACACACATATATATATGGATGCGTGTTTTGATATTGATTCATTTTCTAAGGTTTATCGAGCCATCGCATGAAATTTAAAGCAAAAAATTATTTTTATATTGTAAGAACTTTGGAGAAGATAAATAATTTATTGATACTAATTGAACCATGGCTGAGTGAAAAAGGATGGATTACTTCTTCTTCTTCTATGTGCCCTGTCCCTTCAGGACGTAGGCAATCAGGGTCCTCCACGTCTCCCTATCCCTAGAGGCTCTTAGTATGTTTTCTATATATATAACATAGTACACTTGGTATGTAATCCGGGTAAATTCCAAAAGAGACGAACTCGAGAGGACTCAATGTTAAATTCATTTGTTCAATTTAACAGAGTAATATTTTATAAAGGATTTTTGATTATCACCTTGGATAATACATGTTTCACCGCTTTCATGTTTTTAACGCGGCTCGTCAGATCCAAATGGTACAACAGTCAGTCAGTTAAGTACCATACGTGATACACGCTTGGGCGATCATGTCTCGAAAGAGACATGACTGACTGGGCAGAAGATTATCCCGCAGTTGGTTTCCATTGCTTTCTGCGGTAGACTGGTTGCCAAGGCTATAGAAGATTTCCAAGGCTATCCAAGGCTATAGAACCCAATCTGTAGTGTTATTTAACCCATAACTGGAAGGAAGAGACGGATTAACACCTTTCCCAAGGGTATTTGCGCGTAAGTGAATACAATGGATTCAACTGGAATTCGAACTCGGCGCCCCAGCTTGTCGTTTCGAGCCGATATCCACTGTACCACAACGCAAATTTTTTTTGGTGAGGGGTGATATTTCGATTGTCTACTGTTTTATCATTTGGATCTGACGAGCGGCGTTAAGAACATCAAAGCGGTGAAATATGTATTATCCAAGATAACAATCGAAAATCCTTTATATATATATATATATACATATATATATATATATATACATATATATATATATATATATATATATATATCTATATATATATATATAATATTTTATATAACGGATTTTTAATTATTAGTTTGGATTATACATATTTCGCCGTTCTTGTGTTCTTGGCGCGGCTCTTCAGATCCAAATGGTACGGCAATGGCTAATCGAAATATCACCCCCCCCCCCCGCTCAAAATTTAAAAAACTGAAAATGCCTTTTCTTTTATTTGGTTTGCAGTAGACGTCCACATGTCCATATTAGGACGGGCATTTGCGACGTTTATATACGAAAAGGCTCTCCTTCATTCGAAACTAAAAAAATTGTGAATTAGCCCCGCGTAAAGTATGTGGGACGGTTGGCGATTGACATGTGCGGGGACGGCAAAGGTTAAACCCGGTAAAGGAAAAAGTAGAAGAGGTAAAGCTGAAGTGGTTGACCCGGCCGGCGGTTAAGATGAAAGAAACCGCAGGGAGAAAAGGAATTGAAGCGGAATGGCAAGCGAGGTGTTACGGGGGAGGGAGGAGTGAGGAGGCGCGATAAAGGCGCAGCGAATAGATACAAATCTATGAGATACTGTATTATACGAGATGGCTGTTGACGCCTTTTGTCTGACAGTGTTTCCCATGCCTACCTGTTTTCATAGAAATCAACAGGAAAAATTTCCTTATGAGACTTAATTTTATTCACATTGGAGTATGTTTGATGTACGCACAAACCTCTGTCGTAATTTTAATGTAATTTGAGATCCTAATTACCTCCGTTATACCTTAAGCGTTGATTCTAATTTAAAATGATTTTAAAGACAATTGAAAGTCTCAAGGTTAAACACATTATAAATATAGTTAAAGAAAAGAGAGAGAAGAAAAGTTATCGGTATTTGATGAACTTAGATCACTGGTACCCCCTAAATACGAATTTGAACGAGATACTAGATTAGCAACTAGATCCCACCCTTTTACAGCGAAACCGATAAAATGCAACCGTAACTTCTACTCCAACAATTTCTTTCCTCGCACTTCCCGACTGTGGAATTCTCTTCCAAACAATTGCTTCCCCAACGGCTACAATCTCCAGGAGTTTAAATGTAAGGTCAATAGACACCTCCTAACACACTAACCTGCTCCCATTCTATCAAACACTCTTCCCATCTGCCCAACCCTCATCCTCGGTATCCTTACTCATCTGTCAACTTCCTCCTGACATTCCCTTCTCTTTACCTTCCCCTATGTAGCCCCATGCGCAATAGTGGCAGTGGAATGCCTTGCTTGGGGTGAGATGATTAAAAAAAAAAATTATACTGATAAGACCGAATGTAAAGAATAAATAAATAAAGAAATAAATATATACAAAGTAAAAAGTAAATTATAAAGGGTACTAGATAATAACGGATAGGTAGATGAAAAATATAAAGACAAAATAGAAATGAAAAATGAGAAATAGAGCCATACAAATATGAGAACTTGAGTATATAATATTTATAACGTTCAAGATTGAGGATTAGCGTTTGAGATTTAACGATCACGGAAATCAAAATTTAGCCCGTTATAACTATAGTTAGCCTAAATGGGGGAAAGAGAAGTTACCGGTAATTTATACCGATAAGTTAAGGTCCGCTATAGGGAGTCTTATAATCCGTCTCTTCCTTCCAGTTATGGGTTAAATAGCAGGACAGATTGGGTTCTATAGCCTTGGATTGCAACCAGTCTACTGCAGAAAGCAATGGCAACCTACTGCGGGATAATCTTCTGCCCAGTCAGTCATGTCTCTTTCGAGACATGATCGCCCAAGCGTGTATCACGTATGGCACTTAACTGACTGATAGGTAGTCTTATTGGTGAAAGTAAATTTAATCTCTTGTTACATTATATCCCTAGTCGCAGTGTGTTCCCACCATAATTAGAATAATAATTTTCATTCGAGATTTTGTTTTCTTAAAATACTCCATTAAACCGCGATCTCAAAAATTTTCTAAGGTACGAGTCATATTAATAATGGCTAATGTTAAACCGGCAACACTAGTAATATCAAATGGAACCATAAATGAAAACAGAGACTATGCAACCACAGACAATCGTTCACCAACACTTCCTTGCGAAACCAAACCGCCCTATCTAAGCAATATTGGAAGATCAAGGACGAAGGGCTCACCTCATTGGACAGATGGACGGTTGTGAAACACGCCAGCACTCCCAACAATTTCAGGGTAGGTGCAACTTATGCCTGGAGGAAAAATTAATAATTATAAAATACGGTCGGGTTTCAATCCTGGGTTAGGAAGCGACCGGAGTCTAAGCCGTACTAATGAGCTGTAATACAGCGAAACAGATACGTCTGCGGATGACTATAGTATATATATATATATATATATCCGAGTGAATAAGGAACGAAGAGAAATTTACAACGTTCGAAGCATTAATTTAAAATAGTGCTCGATACATAATATAGAGCTGTGAATATTTATTTTAAATTATAGTTTATAACATGTACAAATTATTATCCACTACAAAGTGTACATTTTGTTTCGACATTGAAATGACAATGTCTCATCAGGTGGTGTGGAAAGGAATGGAAAGCCTCTTTTCTTTTATTTGGCGAGTTGTGTGTGGGATGTAGGTGGGGTTAGGGACAAGGGAATAAGTCTTGTTATTTGTCCGTTAGAATTTTGAGTTAAAAGAGAGAATGGGTAAGGGATAAAGTTGATTAAAGAACGTGTCGCAAATTTTGTAGACAGATTTAACATTAAAAGATAAGGTATAGTCTTTAATAGCTTAATCGCTAGATTTTTTTTTCTTCGGGTTTAGTAAAAGGGGAAAATAAGGAAATGTATTTAGGGTGGGAAGGAGTAGGATTAGATGCGATGAAGTGTGAAAAGAAATGACCATTTAGTGGACCTATCTTTATTATTGAATGGTACGACTACAAAATATCTTTGTATATAAAATTAGTTGTCATATTTAAACTATTGTTGTATATTTAGCCTTAATTTGAAATCACTTTTTTCTATAAAAGTTTAAATTAGATCAAATAATAAAAAAAAATAATGTTCAAACAAATCGTTTCAAATTGTC